>DWLI01004782.1:0-10583 GCA_018249915.1 Cecropterus dorantes dorantes
GGAATGCCGTGGAAAAGTATGTCTCCCTTACCATACCCTACAGACCAGAACACACCAGCACATTGTTATTAGACAGGAATAGGTGTAGCGGTGGTGCTTCCAAAGTCGAACCACAAAGAGTTCTACCACCAAATATTTGAGTTTACTACCTTTGAAAATTGTGTCATATTTCTCATTCCCTCCATGGAATTTTCATTATATTAACTCACTCAATTTCCGTATTGTCAAAATTAGGGAATACGAGTTATCGTATTATGATAATAATAACCTTTTCAACCTGTTTAAAATAGTTCATGAAGCGTTCCATTCTGCTCGGACCGTTGAAAGCGCTCACGAGAAAAACAGCACAATATAATGAAAAATTGAATAACAACATCATTAAAGACAATACGGTTTGTTCCACTTGATCCATTTTAGTCGCTACGCGGTATGCATCATGTGATAGGCTGGCTAACACCAATATACCTGCAGAAACATAATGAAGATATTATTGAATGCCTTGTATTGCGCGACATAAACCTATAAGGCCTCCGATTCGTTTTGGCAAGCTCGGTCTGATCAGCGGCTCAGCTCGCTCTCCAGTCTGGGACTGCTACAAAATTAAAAATAATCGAGTTATTCTAATTTTATTCAGATTATTTCCTAACTGTCTTTTTTTGTCTGTCTCACACTTTCAGCTAAGACAGACCGCAAACAAATCGGTTCCTAGTTTTAATGAGATATGATAACAAGAACAGATTCATCTTTACACTAGTTAAACTTATAACGGCCATATATATGCGTGCGTGTGTGAGTGTGTGTGTGTGCGTGCGTGTGTGTGTGCGTGCGTGTGTGTGTGTGTGTGCGTGTGTGTGCATGTTTATTTCTTCACTTCCTATATTAAAGACAAATGAAGAGATCGCTCTGTTTCTTCATAACTCAAATCTTTTAGGTAATTTGTTATTTCATGTTTTAATTTTATCCTAGGCAGATGATAGAGATTTAGCTTTTTGTTAAATTTATTGTACAAGAATGCGGACATGAACGAAAATTGTCGTTCTTTAAATTTTGTTTTGCAACGTGGGACTTCACAAATGGAGGGATTTCTACGTTTACGTGGTTGATTGTGGCGAGTACAAGTATATGGGAGGTTGCGGTGTGTTCTCATGAGACAGCATGATATATAAATTTGACGGGTTGTAAGCAGATTATTTGAATTGTAAAGTTCAAATGTTGAAAAACGTACAGGTTTCTTAAACATTACTTTTAATAACGCTCTCTGGGTTCTTTCTACGGTTATTAGATATGTTTTAGCCGCACCACCCCATACAGAGATACAATAACTAAGCACTGATTGAACAAGAGCTTTATACGTGGTGATGAGGACACTATTATTTGCAACACTTCTTAGCTTCTTAAATATCCATATTAACTTCCTCATCCTGTCAGCAACAGTTTTAATATGCAGACTCCAGTTGAGATGTTGATCTATTACGACACCTAGGTATTTAATATTATTGCATCTGTTAAGATTATGACATGAGCAAACAGTTTGAGACGGAGTTACGCAAGTGTGTAATGTAATATTAAAATGGTCATGTGGTAAATTATTTTTACGAATTGAAAACGGCACGTATTTAGTTTTATTTATATTCAGAGTTAACAAGTTACAGTTTAGCCAATTAAAGACTCTACTAATACCTTTCTCAACAATATATTTAAGTTTTTCCCAAGACCCGGCGTGAAATATGAGAGCAGTATCGTCAGCATAAGTATATATTTTACAATTTTCAATTTTATAGTTACACAAGTCATTTACATAAATTAAAAATAGGGTAGGCCCGAGCACACTGCCCTGAGGGACTCCACAATTGATGGTGATAGGTTCACTAATGTAGTTAGCCAGCTTTGTTTGTTGCTGACGGTCAGTTAAGTAGTCAGAGAAAAGTTGATGCGGTAGACCTCTTATACCGTAATCATATAACTTATTTAAAAGAACAGTGATAGAGACGGTGTCGAATGCTTTAGCCAAGTCTAGAAAAACTCCAAGGCATTTGTTACCAACATCAAGATGGTTACATACTTCTTCTGTTAATCCCAAAACTGCGTCCTCAGTGGAAACCCCATTTCTAAATCCATATTGGTTCTTAGACAATAAGTTATTATCTGTGAGGTACCTTTTAAGTCGGTTATTAATGAGTTTTTCCATAATTTTAGATAGAACAGTGAGGATCGAGATTGGTCTATAGTTGTCAACATCATTTCTGCAACCGCCCTTATGGATTGGAGTAATTATGGCTTTTTTAAACGCTATCGGGAAATGGCCAGTTTCAAAGCAGATGTTGTATATGTGGCATAACACAGGGGCAAGCGTATATTTAGACATTTTTAGGAAGGTGGTAGAGATCTTATCCCATCCAGGCGCAGAATCGGTTGAAAGACCGTTTATTATAGTGACAATTTCGGCGTGGTGAGTGTTTAAAAGAACGAATGAATTTAGAGGGGTTACTAATGTTTTATAAGGTTTATCAAGTGTCGCGTTAGGGGAGGATAATTTTAAATTTTCAACAAGATTTTTACCTATATTAGAAAAGTGAAAATTTACATGGTTGGCAGAGTCTAAAGGTGAGCTTTTAAGTGTTAAGAGGTTATCAATGGTTGTACTTTTATTCTTGTTTAAACAACATATCGATTTAATATTTTTCCACAATACCTTAGGATTTTTGTTAGCATTCTCCAGTTTTGACTTTTCATAATGATTTTTAAGTTTGCGTACTAATTTTTGGCAGTAATTTCTATAACGCGAGTAGGTTATTTTCAAAATGTTATTATCCGGATGTTTTTTAACTTTAAGGTGCAATTTATCACGATTTCGAAGACAACGTAACACTCCAATTGTTATCCACGGTTGAAGAAAACGTTTTCGGACTGGTAGCTTAGTTGTAGTTTCGTTATTTTTCAGAGCCGTAGAGATTCGACTTACCAAGTTTTCGGCAGCTTGATTAGGGTCAGACATAGCTGCAATATCGGTAAGGTTATCTTTTAATTCGTCTAATGCTTTAATGTAATTAACATAAATTTTTATTTTCGAATTTTGGATACGTCTATGAATAGAATTTAGTTTTAGATTTAGAACAACAGAAGAGTGGTCAGTAGGAGCGTTATTTAGAATAATAGTTTTGGCAGTATACGTAGTTTTTAACATCATATGATCAATACAGTTTTTACCACGGGTAGGAAGCATGTGCGCTGGTAGTATACCGTAGTACGCTAAAGAAGTAAGGTAGTTTGCGCAGTTGCTGTCTGTAGAATCAGGTTTTATATCTATATTAATGTCACCTGTAATTATTATATTAGGATAGGACTTATAATTTTCAAGAAGTATTTGTAGTGACGAAACAAAGTCGTCAGATTTTCTTATTGACGGGCTACGATATATGCTTATTAAAACTATGTCTGATAGTAGGGCTACTAGACATGATGCATTCTGAATACAAGGTTCTAATACTTTACACTTAAGATCTTTTTTTACGTATAGTACCACCCCATCGCATTGATTTAACGTATTCACCGTAAAGTGCATATTGTAATTGTCATTAAGTTGCGGTATTGGTTTGTACCTAGATAGGTGGCACTCGGTTAAAACTAACATATCACAATCAAATTTCAGCGAGTGTAATAGTACCTGAAAGACGTCAATGTTCTTGTAAATGCTTCTGATGTTTTGAGTAAGGATCGTAAGATGGTTATATGTTGAAATATATAAGTAACAATCCTCTGGATCACACGTGAGGGCCTGTGCTATTTGATAGTTATCTATATCAGAATTTGTTTTGGACCAACTATCCATAGTGAAGGGAAACATAAAGGTTGTCGTATTTTTGCCAGATTTGAATTGATTGTTAAAACTTTGAAATTTAAATAATTACAATGATATTTTTTAAATAAAATAATGTTTTGAATAGAATGGTATTGAGATTTGAATATTGTTATATTGTTGTTGTTGTTGTTGTATATTTCAATTTTATCAAATAGTATAACATTCGTTATTATAAATAAATAATAAACGAGCACGTGATTGTATTTTATGTGATGAGTGTAAAGGTAGTGTATATTGTAAGCCATTGTTGTGAAAGTAATGGGTATTAGAAAAGTGTATTTGATAAGTGTAAGTGTATGATAATGAAAATGATTGTGTACAATAAACAAAAATATGTATAGACGCCAGCTGACAATAAAATCACCAGTAAATAACAAATATATTAATTTCACCAAAGACGATAGTCATTTGATACTTTCGTATATGCTTTTGATCTGCAACTCACTTATGATTTTAATAATTGCCGAATTCTCATCTTTTCTCACGAGCACTTCGCCGAGCGACGTCCAGCAGAATTTGAATTTTAAAGTTTTAGTCATTTCTCTCGCTAAATAAAACAATCTATTTCCTTTTTGGGTTAGATGTTCAGAGAGGAATATGGGAGTATTGTTTTTAAGTCCAAGCTGCTGTGAATTTAATTTGGTATTTTTGTTGTGTATGTTGTACCTTCTTGATGACTGCATAATATTCGATTTTTGAATGTAAGAGGACATTTCTACTATTATTGGTTTGTTATCTCCCTTATTCGAAGCTCTGTAAATATCTTTAATGTCATTCGGTTTAATATCAAGCTTAAGAGTTGATGACAAATGACAGACCATGTTCACGAGTGATGTTTTCGTTTCATCGCTTGCTTTCGGTACATTTTTTATTTCAAATGAGCATTTTCGCTGACTCTTTTCTAAACTTTCAATTTTATTTTCCAAAATATTTATGTATTGTTTATCTTTGTTAATTTCAGTTTGTAGATCTTCCACTTTTTTTCTCATATCTTCATACTGAGCTGAAAGGAATGAAAGCGAGTCTTCGATTGTTTTTAATGACGATGTGATTTGCGCTCTCTCGCTATTCTGTTGAGACATCCAAGAGGATAACATGTCTTTAATTTCGTTTTTAAAATCGGCAAGATCAGTATGAAAGTCCTCGGAACGTTTGCGTTTATTACGTGTATTTACAAAACTAACTGTGGGTGACGCTCCTGGATCATTCGATAATTGTTGAAGATTTGACTCAGAACTCGACTTCTCTGGTGTGCGAAGCATGATTTACTTATTAGTGGGCTCGCGCCTATCGCCTGATACTAGGGCAGCAGCGGTGCACAGAGGATCGCTTGACGATTGAAGATGCGCCTGCACAGTACGCAGTAGCACCTGTTGAATGCTCAGGCGCCGTATGCGAGCCAATCTCAAACCAGTTGCGGGGTCCCTATTGTGAGTGGTTGCACCAGTCACAGGAAAGGGGGCGGAGTCACAGCACGAGTGCGGAAGCAAGAGAGGAGATCGGAGCTACTATAATGTTACGCTCACCACTTTGCAGCCGCTGCGTTGATTATGCACTCCTAATATTTAGTTCAAATTTTATCACTATTTCTAATTTTAAATTAGATATTTACAATAATTATAAAAGAACGAAATGTCACTGAATTCGCACGTCTGTACTCCGAGGCGGTCCGGGGGGAAGAGGAATGGTAGAAACATACAATCCATTTAATAATAAATTCTCTTTGATACTATATACATTTATTAATCTAACTAGAAGTACTAACTGAATAGATTACAAATACACGGGTACTCTTAAGAATAAAAATGAAACGCCCTTGTAAGTAGATTTATATTTATATTTTGCAAATTTAATAAAGCTTAAGCTTAATTTAATTAAGACATAATAAGTGTGATGGTGTTGCCGTTGTTGATTCGTGAAGGGTGGTACCACCTTAACTTTATTTAATAAACAATTAATAAAAATATAACTTTAATCAAATAATCCCAATAAATGACTATTATAAATGAAAAAAATTGAGGATTAAGATTTAGAGTTGAGGACACAAAAACTAATGGACGGATTTCGCTGAAATTTGGCACATAAATAGTTTAAGACCAAGAGTAGCACAAACATACTCATTAACTTGGTATACGTGATTGAAGGGTCGGAGCCGCAGGAATAACCTAGTTAAAAATATTATAATTATGTAAATAAGAGTAGTTGATAAATTAAGTAAGACTTAAAGAGCTCGTGTAATGGAATTAAGCGGCAGGTGTCTGCACTCGTTAGAGCAATGTGCCTAATTGGGTAATGGACTACGACATTGTGACGTCACACACTGCCACGTCAGATTATGTGCGCTTGTTAAATAAATTTTAACGTAACAAGCAAAGTAATAAATTAAGAATTTCATTCAATAAAATTTTATGAACTGTGAAGAAATATACAGGTATAAAGATATACTTAACGTTAAAGACATTCTCTGGAAAAAAAACACTATTACACGCTGCCTAAAAGGAATGATGACAATTAAATTTAAATAATAGATTTATTCTATTTTCCTGTAGTGAAGTTTTGTTTTATTTTGTTTATTTTGACGTTTTGTTTTGTTAACCTTTTATAAAGAAACTGGACTATTTGAGTATAACAACAGTATTTACACCATATTGTCCACAATTGTCTACAAAACGCCTGTAGCGGATAGGCTTTTAATCGTAGAAGATCAATTTAACCAAATGCAGGTAATCTTTACTTTTCATGTTATTGATCACAAGATTTTTCTTTACAGGTATAAAGAGCTATAATGGGATTACGCGGCAGGTGTCTGCACTCGTGAGAGCAATGTGCCTAATTGGGTAATGGACTCCGACTGCAGATGTCACACACTGCCGTGGCAGATTGTGTACGTTTATTAAATAAATGTTAACATTACATTAATGGTACATTATATGGAATATGATGTTATAGGCATATGAGGATGATACAATTATTTGCTCATGACATTTTTCTACTAATTTATAAGTACTTTCCATACGTTGCAATTTGACGAAGTCAGTATGTTCAGTATAGGAGATTTTTTTATTATTAAAATAGGTATCTACGTTTACTAGGGTACATAAAAATTTAATTTATTTCCCACTCAAAATCTGCCAGCTCTATCATATAGTTCACATTCCTGTTTCCCGTAACCGAAGTATTTATTCCTAACTAAAATAGGCCGCTTAATAGGCAGTAATATCGATTTTTTTATAATCGGATATGAATATTTTTTGGTACGAGCGGTGAAATTCAGCATATTTCACCGCTCGTACCAATCTGTCGATAATATTCTTGATGTTAAATAGTGTTAATAAGGTTATTTTCAAAGTATACCGGTTTATAATACAGGATTTAAGATTAGACTAATTTAATATTTAAGAAGCTTCTAACACAATTACCATGTGAATATTTAATTTTCCTTGTGTTTAGATTTCAAATAACATGAAAATTCAATTATGACAAATTTTATGATAAGTATTTAATATACTTTATGTTAATCTCGTAAACATTTGCTACACATTTATTTACTTGAAATTATATCCCTACTAAAATAAGGCAATGTTACTAATTCAATCCATATATACATCGAGTAGCTTGCTTAAGCATTGAAATCTAATGAGTGAAAATTAAATCCATTTGTTCAGGTCAGCGCAGCACAGCGGAGAACAACTGGAACAAATGATCAAACAAACATGTCAATTGGATAAGAGTTAATGAACGGGCGTGGACTGGTCAGCCCTTGATTGTAACGGGATTAACGTCTGCAATAGCTGTGAGGTATGTACCCAGACCACGTGACCTATTTTTGACAAGTTTTAACCCCCTCTCTCCCCTTGGTGACCATCCGTAGTATATAAGTAGATCCAGTGGCGTAGCGTGGGGGAGGCGGAGGGGCGGACCGCTCCGGGCGGCACTTTTTAGGAGGCGGCAAAATTTCCTTTCGTCGTGATATATAACCAGATTTTTTTTGTAGAAAAGACCTCGAAACTCAACTCGCGATCCTCGTTTGGCGACCTTTTTTTTTGGACGTCAATTTACAGAGTAAATTTTTGGGCCAACTAAAATATCAATGTCGCCCCGGGCGGGATAAACTCACGCTGCGCCACTAAGTAGACTCCTTCCCCCTCTAGTTTTGACATGGTAATTTGTAAATCCGGCTTAGAATCATTTTTTTGCTAAAAAGTACAAGATTTCCTTTAGGGAATATTGCCTACGTGACGAAAACCTAAACCCCATCCCCCTTCCCTGTGACCAAGAGTGGTATTTTGAAGACTCCCCTTTGAAATGGTCACGTGGCTTGGGTACGCTCCCTAAATCGTGTTTGTCTCATGGAGTAGCCTCGGGGTGACATAGTTCTGTAGTATTAATTGAAATGATATGTGTATTGTCAAAGTGTAGTTTAGAATGTTTTGGTATTGAAATAGGGTGTGTTTTGGGTAAGCTTAATGTGCGATGTCCTGTTTTTAGATTATTACAAGTTTGAACCATCTGTGGACATTTGTAAATAACTTTATATAGAACAGGGGCTCTAACTAAGTACTAAGTCAATAGATGCGTTGCTATTCCTAAAGATTGGTCGTCTAACATATAAGTGAGTGGGTAACCGTACCATTCCATCGGTAAAACTGTTTCATACTAGAAATAGGTGTGGCGACAGTATCCCATCGGTCAAAACCATGTTCGTTCTATCTGCAGCCAAAATTACTTCTCTGAAGTGTAACGCACATTATTGCTCATCAATATTATATAAATATAGATCATGTACAATATAAATAAAATAAAATACACATGATTTTTGGGAGCAACACATGTTTTCCTACAGATAAATGATGTTTTTGTATGTTGTGATATTTAGTTTGCCTTACGGAATTCTGGGAACAACAGGAAATGTATCGAGTGACCACATATAATAATTAGGTAACGTCAATGGATGAGAATGAAATAGCGAGCTTTTGATGGTAACGGAATAACCGGAATATCAATCTGTGTATGTACAAATTTTAATACAGTTGGAACATATGTAACATAATTTTGCTGATTAACACTGATTTTCGATTAAAATGATCATTTTGTTATACTTTTTAAGTAGCAAAGGAGCATGCACATCATCCGATGGTAAGTAGTAAATAACATAACTAACAACAAGTGGTCATGAACATCTGTAACCTGAGTAAGTTAAGACCTGATAAAGATGAGAATCATACCTGAGATTGGCCGCAGATGTGTTCCTACACCTGATTACAAGGAATGCCCCAAATAAGTATGGCCTCCTATAGCACACCCTTCATACCAAAACACACTGCGTAAGACAGAAATACGTCTGGCGGTGGTGCCTCCAGAGACGAACCACGTAGGGTTCTACGACCTTGATGAATTTTACATTCTTTATAATATAGTCACGTG
The DNA here is from genome assembly GCA_018249915.1 of Cecropterus dorantes dorantes. Taxonomy (NCBI): domain Eukaryota; kingdom Metazoa; phylum Arthropoda; class Insecta; order Lepidoptera; family Hesperiidae; genus Cecropterus; species Cecropterus dorantes. Next base: position 9,284 of record DWLI01004782.1, read on the forward strand.
AGATACGTGTTGGTGCAATTCATACTAATATTATAAATGCCAAAGTTTGTGAGGATGTACGTGTGTTTGTTACTCTTTCACTCAAAAACTACTGGTCAGATTTCGCTGAAATTTGGCACACAGATATTTTATAACTGAAATGTATGATACATATGAATCTATACTAATATTATAAAACAGTAGAGTTTGTTTGGTTGAACGGGTTAATCTCAGGAACTACTGGTTTGAATTGAACAATGCTTTTTGAATAGTAAATTTATTGAGAAAGGCTATAGGCTGTATAACGTCACACTATGTTTGTTTTGTAGTATCGGTTGAAACCGTGGAGCACAGCTAGTAACATGTATAGAATTCATTATCGTGGAAAACTTGACCAAAGCGGTTGGAGCCGCGGGAATAACCTAGTGTTATATATCATTATATTACAATTTAAATAAACGAACAAACAGGAAACCGCAAACCAATAAACAAAATTATTCTTCCTCTGGTATCTACGTTTTATTTCATTGTTTTCCCAATTTTGTAGCAAAACAACTTTCTGTCGTAACAATCTTAACGAACATAGATTAAAACATAATTAGGAGCTTGGCAAAAATTAATCATGTTTCTGTTTCTTTGTGGGAAAGGAGTTTTAATGTGCAAAATCAGAAGCAGTCTTTTTATCATTACTCAGTTTTATTTCACAAAGATATTATCACGTCAAGATTTCAACAGACAAAATAAAAGACAGACGTAAAATAATTCTAGAATTTTGCTTAAGGTTTGCGTCCATGCCGATTCTAATATTTACATGAGTTATAAATAGTGACTAGACGGGGTATATTTTTATAAACTATCGTAAATTTATTTTGAAAATTTAGATTTTTAAAATATTATTGCATAACCATTATGGCGATTCATTAAACTTTCGCTGCTTCTTACTATCGTTTTAGCCGCGATCCTCACTATTTCACTAATACGCAACACAGCTTTACACTAAAATAGTAACTATAGTTCTTTATACTATCTGGTACTCATAATTAAATATCAGAAGTTATATCATCATCAACCCTTTATCGTCCCACTGCTGGGCACGGGTCTTCTCTCAGAATGAGAGAGTTTTAAGCCATAGTCTACCGTGCTGGCCAAGTGCGAATTGGTAGACTTCACATACCTTCGAGAACTCTTTTTCTTTCAGAGAACTCTCAGGTGTTCAGGTTTCCTCGCGATGTTTTCCTTCACCCTAAAGCTGTGATAATTTGTTTCTAATCAGAAGTTATATAGTACTGATTATTAAATTTTTATTGTTCCATTGTTAGTC
>DWLI01004783.1:0-10582 GCA_018249915.1 Cecropterus dorantes dorantes
CAGGATAGCCCAAAAAACTGTATTTTGTACGAAATTCTTCGGACAAAATACACAGATTTTAGTATCTACCGAAAAGTTACTAAATATCACTTGCGAGGTATTGTAACGGTATATTTTGTATGAAATTCTTCAAACAAAAAAAATCTCAGGCAGTTTCTTATTTCTAATGATAAGTTACCAAATATCACTTGGGCGGTATTGTTATATAAATGACGATATGTTGAAATCTTCTCGCGAAGCAAGCTTGTTGAGTAACTTATTAATTGATATATTTAAGGATCTATATACACGTAATACAACACTAATGTACACTGGAGGGCAATCATCTTATTAGTTGGATCTATTGGATGAGGGATGTATTACTATTCTTCTTCAAATCTATTTCACACTGAAACAGTTTTAGCGTTTCGGTGGGTGGATATGCTTAACGGCTCTCTTTCATTTGAGGCGACCATCATACTCCTCGATAGTAGCAACGCAATTGTTGTTTGCTTCAGATAAAACCCCTGTTCTATATGAAGTTGGAACGGATGTCCATAAAGTGAACTGCATACTCATGAAATACGTCGATCATAAAAAAGACGCCATAATTATGTAATTATAAGGTTTATATACGAGATCTTAATTATATAATCGACGTTTTTTCCGCAAATAACATTCATAAATATAAATATGAGTATCATTATAGAACGCGTGTATTGTTTTTATAATTATTTATTTATTTAAAGTGTCTGAATTGAATATGATTTTTTGAATGATAGCTCTTAAATATTAGTTTAAAATTATCTACTATCATTTCGTACCCATATTTTCATGATAATAAAATAGTTGTACCTCTCCCCCTTTGTCCATGCAGACGCCATATTTAAAAAAAATGTCACCTTGCAAATGTATATACGCTTGTAAAAAAAATTCGAACTTATGTAATACCTTGACACGCGTCAACCAAATGCGTCAGGAGAGTAATATACACTCCTTCTGACGCAGTTGGGTAAAAAGTGACAATCGTTTGTGCTGTAGCGTGTGCCAAAGAAATGGTAATGGACATGAATACAAACAAACACATCATCATACATACATCCATACTCTCGAAAAAAACTACCCTCCTTTTGATGCAGTCGGGTAAAATAGAGGTGGCTTCTTGGACTTAAAAATTAGGACCTTCGAGAGTTCATTTTAACTATGAGACTATCTCTGCTTAAGTAAATTAATAATTTATAGTTATATTTTAGCAGTGATAGCGGAATGGTTGAAACTCGGTCTTTCGATCCGGAGTCCAAGGTTCGAATCCCAGGCTAATACGCACATTCTAAAATTATGTGCGTATTAGAAGTTAATTATCACTGCTTTACGGTGAAGGAAAACATCGTGAGGAAACGTACACATCCGAGAGTTCTTTAATAATTCTTAAAGGTGTGTGAAGTAGCAATTCGCACTTGACCAGCGCGGTAGACTATGGCCTGAAACTCTCTCAATCTGAGAGAAGACCCGTGCCAGCGGTGGCACAATAATGGGTTGACGGAGAGTTATATTTTTAGGACGTCCACATTTACGTTACGAGCTCTCAGATAAATTTCCCACATCCAATACAATGCGGTAAAAGAAGACATCCAAACGGTCGCATCTGGTACCGTTATGAATTAGACTTGACCTTACATACAATTGAATTTGCACGCTCATCCTGGTCGAATTTAGTCTCCTGTTTCGTCCTCCGTGATGGCTATCAATGAATTAGGCATACTAAACCAGTATAGGGTTGCCAAATTTATTTGTTACACTATTTATAACTCGTAGTACTAAAAGCCAGAAAAAATATATATGGTCATTTCTGGCTCTTACAAAATTAATTTAGTTAGGCTTAAAAGATAAGGTTCCGCTCCAGTTCTATGTAGAGTCTCCAAACGTCAAGATGCCCTTTAAGAAGCGGTCTAAAAAGAGTACCAAGTCGATCTTTGTTTCAAATTTGCGAGTACCTCGTTTTTTTATAAAATGAAAGTAGCAAACGAGCATGCAATCCAGCTGATAATAAGTAGTTAATGCCGCCCGCGTTAATAATCAACCCCAAATAATTGGCTTTAAATGCGTTCCTAACCCTGCGAACTAAATTGGAACGCCTCGGGTTAGTATATCTCCCTTACCACACCATTATTCTTCCATCAGGTAGAAATCGGTGAAGCGGTCGTTCCTTTGACGTAGAACCAAAAAGGCTTCAACCACCTTTCATATCGTCTTACCGAAATGATTGTGTATGTTATCTCAACATAAAAAATACGCAACAGAAACATACAACTAAAACTTAAAACAAATTCTAATCCTTCTGTATAAAAGTGACAACCCTAAACGCAGTTGGAACTGCTTTCCGCCGCTTTGCAACAAGGTAGCCACATTTTCGTTGTTATCGGAAACACCTGACCGAATAGCTGATCAAATTACACAATACAATACTTGCCTGGCGAAATTATACACTTTTGCACGCTTTTACGGTTAGAGTGCGTTGACGAAACATGTACAGTATATTACTATCAAAATGATTACATACTCGCTGAGCTGAGAAAAAACAAAAAAAAAGAAACATAGCGTAATGTTATATAGCCTATAGCCTTCCTCGATAAATCTACTACTCAACCCAAAAAGATTTTTTCAATTCGAACCAGTAGTTCCTGAGATTATCCCGTACAGCCAAACTCTACTGCTTTATAATATTAGTATAGATAAGGTGGTTATAACCCTCTGTGGTTCGACTCCATAAGCACAAGTTGCCATGTTGGCTTTCATTAATCCTTATCCAATTCTCATCGCAGGTAATTCTGAACCAGGAATCTTTGAATATTTAATCCTTTTAAATATATTCATGAAGTATACGGAGTATCGTAATTTGAGCTACTTTGAAATAAATTACTACAGTTAATGATAATCTCACGTCGGACAATATGACTGTAATGACAAGTATCTAAATCAATATATTTAGAGGGAATAAGGGTATGTGTGAGCTGGGTATTTTGAGCTGCTGTTATAAAACCCTCAAGCCTCTATAAACAAAAATTAATGTATCCACTAAATTACGGATATTGTAAAAAAGCAATTTCATAAATCTAGATAATGTAAAAAAAAAACATTTATCCACTTAAGTTTTAAATACAAATGTGATAAGCAAGTAATGAATTAATTTAAATAGTTTCGCTGAAACTTCATAAAAATGTTTAAGTACCTCTTAATCATTTGGTTATAGAAGAAGTCGGTTAAAAACAATTACATTTTAGCAGCAATATATCTAAAAATAAAATTTACATTGAAGCGTTCGGTGTGTCTGCGAAACACCTGTCTTCGTGAATACCTTGATGAACTATAGGATGTGTACGAGGAAGGGATTGCAAAGTAAACAAATATCTCGTTAGCAAGGAACGTGTTTGCGTAAGAAATGTTTACTCGTAATCATGTCGGACCAGTCGTAGGTTTTAAGAAACATGCAGTTTTGTTTGAAGAAGTTAAAATTGCTTTTAGTTCGACTATGGAAAAAGTATCACTATATTTGTAAAGGAAGATTGTTAGGATTGCTGTTTTTAGTCTACTGCTAGTCGAATGGTCTACTGTATCTGGCTTTTCAATTACAGGAGAAACAGAGGATCCATGATAAATGGGACACCCGTTTTATTTAGATTTTGTAAGAGGTGTCGATGAACCGGTGAGACTTTTTTCTTGTACAAATACAAACTTGTAGCCCACGTGTTTCTAAGAGAGCACTGATTTCCATGTATATTTACGGTCATGTCCATAATTAAAGAATAGGGAACTTACTCCGAACTGATCACAGAGGCGTTGCTATTCGAGGACTAACGTAGAAGATCTGGAATACTTTAAAGGATCCAGGTAACGCATATAATAAGGCGATAGCGATAACTCAAACACGGTATGTTTGAGGTAACTCGTACATCAAATGCCTGACTCTTGTCTCCATCTTAAAAATACCTTCGAACTCAAAAAATCTTCGAAACATTTGGCGATGTGCCTACTTTTGCGTATGAGTTGTATAAAATTGCGCATACATGGATATTTTTCAAAGTAAACAACATCTTGTGACGGGAGAACTTGTATGAACGGTACATACATACGAGAATAAACTTGAAATTCATACCTTGCGTTAAACGGTGAAAATGTGTTGAAACAATAGTCTGTGTACTCTGTACAGTATCTTCTGCCTTTGGTTGTTTCATATTAATATTAATATTTATGGCATCGCATAACAAAATTTATTTCGACTATTTTCAAGATTTAAAATAAACTTATGGCAAAGGATGGACAATAAGTCTGTCATTCCGTGTATATACAGGCACTTCGATTCAGAATTAGATTTGATTGTGGAATATAATGTAGTTCCTAATAATGACTACACTAATAGGCAAAATATTGAATAAAACATGAATGCATGCACCCACTGCTGACCTTCTTATGCAGAAACGGTCCGTTTTCCGATTTCGGTATTCGACAAAATATGTCCGATAAGTAAGGTACGAGTATAATCAGATATGCTAGGATCCTTTAACGGGAAATCGTATAGGATGCGAGGTACAGTAAATCAGCGGATGTCGGCGACAACAAATGCACCATGAGTCGTAAAGCATCGCTGTAGGCGGTGTCTTGCCACGCACTAATCCGGACAAGCATGGAGGCCTATCGAATGCGGTTATAATCGAGGAATTTGAAAAACCGTCCACAAATGCAGAAACAAACCATCAATTAATAGAAGGAAGAAAAATCACGCTTTTTACTCTCATAGTTCAACACTAGGTTATCTGTTTTGTGAGTGCCATGAACATTCACAAAGACGCTGAAGATAAACAGAACATATTTCTTTGCAAGATCAGATCATATTTAAAACATTGATTTTATATCAGATTGACGAAAATTCATATGATCAAAATAAAAAGTTTTAACAGTAAACATTGTACGGAATTTGGCAATGAAACTTCCTTTTGGTTGCAATAGTCATTTGTCATCTATAACTCATTGCCGCTACATCTAATGCATAAATTAAATAAATGTAACAATAGTATATAGGTCTGTTATAGATTAGAGAAAAGCATCAATGCATCTACATTGAACGATCTTTTACCAGAATCCATTATGAGCAAAAGTATCATTGACAATATCGCGAGGGAATGCAAAAAAGTGAAATTTTTAACGTTTAGTAGGAAGAAATTACTAGAAACTGTTCAAACCTTTAAAATTTCTGTTACGATGTGTCTATTGAGAAGCGGTCTATATGACCTTACAACGATACTTTTTACCTTCATGGCTTCTAAAACATGGTGTATCGTAGACGAATAGACACAAACACGACATAAACACTCAGAAAAGAAGAAGGAACCCTCGGCGTGGTTCAACAAGCCGTCAAATGTTGTCGTTTCTATGAGGATTTTCAACATAGGAGCAGTTTTTAAGAAGATTCCCTTAGGAGATGGCCATCGAATAACTTTATATTAACGATACGATGTCGATTGTCATACCCGCTTCCCTTAAGCTCTGATGTATCTTGTACTTGCTCTATAACTCGGTTCGTTAGTGAATAAATCGCAATCCGGCTGCTGTGGGCGAACTGGCACGAATGGGACTCGAAATCAATTCATCCTACATTGCGAACATCATACCGAGTAGGCACTAGCTACAACCTTGGAATAAAGCAACGAGTTAGGAATAGATAGAAATCGCGGGAAGTTTTCATTTGTATTACGAAAACCATTTGCAAGAACCACAGTCATCCTTTTCAAAAGTGGAGTTTATGATTAGTTAACTACTACCATGTACTCTGTACATGTTAATCATTCACTAAATTAATCAAATAATTATTTTAGAAGCATATCAACATAGAATAAACAAAGTGCTAAAGGATTTACAAATAATACAATTATTTCTTCATTAGTGCTCGAGAAAATTAATAATCAACAAGGTTATTGATATATCTAAATTCTTTGACACATCTTCTTTTATGTATGGAAGTAGCAAAGGAGCATGCAGCCTACCTGATGATATGTGGCTACTGCCGCCCATGGACATCTGTAATCAACCCTAGGTAAGATCAAATTCTCATTAAAAGTTAGCTACAGATGCTACCCCTAAGGATGGAATGCCTCGGAAAAGTATATCTCCCTTACCACACCCTTCAGACTAGAACATAGCAGCACATAATACTACTGAAATGACAATAACTAATATGAGTCTCTTATTTTATTTCAGGCCAACTGTCCTACATTCTTCATCTTAGATTCCACTACGGCCTTAGTTTTACTTTCGTTAACGCGCTTGACAGCTTCATAATTGCTGATAACTATATTTATCAGCAGATTTGGAATCAGTAAAGTAATTCTTATGACGGATTATCTAATTTAAGATCAACTTTCCCTTATAGTTCGTCTTTGGCGTCATTATTGCCTTTGTTTATTTTACCTTTGATACAAACTCGATGTAATAATTAGTTTGGAAATATAGAATCTATAAATCTACCGATTCTATTTGCGGCGCTTCGACCTTCATTACGACTACGCACTACAGAAGTGCAGGCCGGTGATCAATAGTCGCGCATTTGTTATTATGTCATTTAAGGTCAACTTTCCATTATACTTATTTCGTGTGTCTCTTTTTACTTTTGGAACTATTATCCTACATTGCGGAATCATAATTCCATTTTATGTTTAAGGCATCTTTGTTTATGACATGTCATGTATAATTGTACGTTTTGTTAAATAAATGTTAAAAGTCGGTATAAAAATTCTTCATATTTGTTATATAAAATGAAACAAAATAAGAATTGCAATATCGGGATGATAATGGAGGAGAATGGAGAATTTTATCGCACCGTTTTTATTAATCGTAATTGTCAAATCTACCATGAGATTTGTCTGATATATGATCCCAGATTAGAGGCCTATTTTGAGCATTTAAGTATTTTCTATTTGTAAGTAGGACGAGCTTAGTTTGACCGAGGAGGTACCAACTTTATATCTATTTCTAACGTGCAGCTGGTCTTTCGTTTTCGTAGAAGGGTATGGCTCACTTTCATATACAGTGACCATGTTATCCTCGGTAGTAGCAACGCATTTGTAATTGAGTTCGGTTTAAAGAAATTTTATTGTCTTAAGAAATTATACAATTTACTGACAAGACAACTTATGCTAGCTAATGAATAAGATTACAGTGACCACGCTCTTACACTTATAATATACCGTACGGAATATTCATTCTATCCAAAATTCCATCAACATAGTTTACAACGACTAATTTGATTTGTATTTTGTTTGTATTGGAGTTTAAATAGAAAATCTGTTTTATATGAAGTCCCTTGTAGATATCCATAGGCGGTAATGACCACTTACTGCCAGATAGACTGTTTGTCTACTTAAACTATAAAAAACGCAGAAATATGATAGTACCAATGTATTTATTGCATCACGTTAATGGTTTCACGTTTAAGTTAAATATAATATGATCATATAAGTAGTTACCTATTACTTCTTAGTCTATAGTCGAATTTTGACAAATTTAACATTGACTTCAGATTAACCAACACAGAGGTTACCTTACTTAAACAAAACAATATAAGTATATGTATGCCACAATTACGTTGCATAAAATAAACATATATACATTCTATTTACGTACATAATCACAGTTATTTCAGTAAGTAATTCCCTGAACCATTAATGCGAAAAACACCTGTCCTGTTGAGGAAAAGTAACGAACTTTAAGTAATCAATTTAATTATTCTTAAAATATCTATACTAACATGTATGAACATTCACATATATGTAAAATTATACATGTGTGTGTGTTTATAGAAAATGAGCTGTTTGAGTTCACCCGCTATATCAAAAGAAAAAAAATAAACAAACAAATATAGCGTGATGTTATATGCCTTTAGCCTTTCTCGATAAATTTACTATTGAACACAAGATTTTTTTTTAATTCGAACCAGTAGATTTTGATATAAGCCCGTTCAACCAAACCAACTCTACTGCTTTATAATATTAGTATATATACGAGTAGATAGATAAATTGAAAAATATGAAAAAAAACACAAACATCACAAATTATCAGCAATAAAAATAATAAAATAATAATAATAAACACTTGCTACACTCATAGTCCCGCACTAGGATTTCCTCTTGTATCGTGGGTGCCATGGACACACACAAAGACGAATACACAAACACCCAGACCCACAACAGAAATCAAAATATCGTCATTAAGATTTCTGTCTGACCGGGGATCGAACCGGAACCCACTGCATGCACCAGTATAACGACCACTCCGACACACAGGCCAGCAATTGTCAAATTGCAAAAATTGAAAATTGTCTTTGACAAGGTTTTGCAAACGCTAAGAGCATTGTGTATTCGTCTTTGTGTGTCCATGGGCGGGTGCCATGGACACAGAAGAAAAACCTATTGCGGGGCTATGAGTGTAGAAAGCGTGTACGCGTGAGCGTGTATTTCCTTTTCGAAAACCTATATATAAGTCGACCAAGCTAACTAGACGAATGTCAAACGTGACGTCACTCGCAAGCTCGCGAGTACTGAGGACAAAAAAAATAGCAATAATGATTTTTTGCGAAATGTTGATTTCAATGAAATGTGAATTTTAATAAATTTCTGTATTAAAAATTTATATACATATTTGTACATAAACAGCACTTTTTTTACTTATTTTGGTTAAAATTGTAACAAAAACTAATGAATAAAACAAATTAATATTTGCTCTTTTATTTTATTATCAAAAATCAAAACAGATTAGGGAGTTTAGGTGCGAACGGTACAAGGACGAGAGCGGGGCGTGAGGCGGGAACGAGGGAAACCGCATTCCTTCCGTTCGTCTAGTTAGCTTGGTCGAGTAGTACAAATTCGTTCATCGATATGCATATTTGTGTAACAACTGTATTAAATTGTTGCGTAACGTTAAGCATAGCGTGTGCGATATGTTTGTTTGTCTCTACGTCCCCACTGCGGCTGGAGGGTCGCCCACGCAGGTCAATCAATCGAATAGCAAATGACGCTCGCAATCACTAAATGGCCAGCGTTTAGTTCATAACATCTTGGACCCCAGCTACTAGGAGGAAGTGAGGTCACACTTTCGGTGTTGGTAATTTTTTGGTTATTTGTATTTAGCATAGAACGATTTAGGCTTACTTTTGTTTACTTTGTTGAAAAGATCGCAGCAAATGGACTGCCGATAGAAATGAAAACTAATAACTTAGAGATTAGTCTAAAATGTGCCAATTTTATAATATATGAATTAGAATCATCAACATCACAAATCTAGTTATCACATTTATAGAAACTCCAATCAATAATTATATAGATTTTTGTATTTTATTCATTAATCAAATATAGAACGGACTGCACAAGATTATGACAAAATATTAATTAAATTTAATTAAAGTGACAATTAATATATAAATATATTATTTACATAAATTTCAATGTACTTGATTTTTAACATAATTTTCATCGTTTATATTATAATTATTATTAATTTTATATGTTTATATGTGTATGTATCCGTGGACATAAGCCATTGCGCATACGCTCAAACTAGAGCATTAACATGTCGGTGTCGCGAACCCGAACTTTTCTCCTACCGAAAAGTGCTCAATGTGACTATAGAAGTTTTATCTTCAAAAAATGATCAACCAGTAAATTTTAAGTAATGGTATTTTAATTAAATTCATATAAGTAAGTATACATGAGAGCTGCTTTAATAAGGGCAAATTGTAAATTGAATTTGACGGTTTAGCTGTATAAGGGGTTAGGAGTCCAGATTTCTTAGCATAAGCGAGAAGAAATCTAAAAAACGGGAGGATGTTCTTTGTTTTTGTTAACAAATTCGAAGTCTTTTTATACTAGAACGTACTTAATACAGGTTAAGAAACAATTTCAAGTACTAGCTTAGCTTACAAACAAGGCTTTTTATTTTGTCGCTGCTGTTGATATCTCTTGACATACCAGTAGCTAGGCCCATTAGGTATATAACTTTTTTCAAAAGATAAGATTTTCTCCTACAATACAGTAGAAAATATTTCCTTCGCAACTTGCCTTGCTTGTTGGGGATTAAACGAATCGAGGTGATAATTGTTTACCAGTTTCTCAGTAAGAAAGCAATAGCGATACATCTTGTCCCGTTCGATACAAGCTCAAGCGATTTACATGACTGTGGCCGGTCCAAGTGGACAGCAGAAAGTTCTAAAACCATGTACTAAAACCGCTATCTACGTGATACGCCTGATAATTGTGGGTTAGGGTAACTTAACTACTTTCTCCGGAACCTAGTGTATTCTCCGGATAAATGCTTAATTAATCTATACATATAATAAAATTGTAGAAAAGTGCTGTCTGTACATTAAAAATAAAAAAAATAGCAGGGGTTATTGTTATGTCGATGTCGAACCCAAAAATGTAATTAACCTTTTTTTTTTTGTCTGTTTGTCTGTTCACGCTAATCTCAGAAACGGCTGATCGGAGTTGGATGCGGTTTTCACGAATATATTGTGGTATGCTTCAGTTATGCTTTAGTGTTTGTTTCATGTCAATCGGTT
>DWLI01004784.1:0-10579 GCA_018249915.1 Cecropterus dorantes dorantes
ATAAGTCTCTTCGAAAGATGCTTAAAGAAAGATCAAGCGTCGGAACCCCACGGTCCCATTGTTAAAGAATTAATAATTATTATTTATGAATTAATCATATATATAATTCTGAATGTACACAGGCGATTAGATAGCAATGAAATAGAATTAAATTCCATATGGGTTATTATATACACATATTTTACACGTTTAATGCAAAAATCAAATATTTTAACATTACTATGTTATTACTTATAATGATAGTGTACTTGTAAACAATAATTGTTTTGATGAAACAAAATAAACTCTTACTAAAGGCATGGGTCGAAACATGCTAATAAAGCAATTGTCACATAAAGGACACACGCATCACGCTAAAATTTCGCACAAATAGTAAGAAAATTTCGTACAATTTTTTTTACTATTTGTACGAAATTTAAGATCCGTATCCGTAACCGCGGATCTGGACACCAATGATCCGTCGTATCCGTATCCGCGGATCTATTATTTTAACGATCCAGCACATCTCTATATACGAGCATATAATATGAATTTTATATAAAGAGACGTTACTACCCCCTCGCCCTTGGCCATCGATATCTTTATCTACTTGACGTGAAGTGGAAAGTAATTTCTCGTTTCATCTTCAATCTGATAGTCAGCTGGGTCGTGATTTTTACGATCCAATGCTTTTCTACTTTCATCGCTACTAAATAAGTTTTAATACACAACGAGTATTTATTATCTACAAGCTGAGCCCCGCGGTTATACCCGCGATTCAAAAATTCTACTTGACATCTATACATATAAATAATAGTTACATATAGCCAAAATTTTAGACTATATACAATTTTAACATTATAGCATTGTTTCAGAGAGGAATGACATAAGCGGCAGCGCCATCTACATGCGCGTAGAGCGCGCAGTTCTAGGTTTAATTTTTTTGTGCGGAACCCTAATTACAATTTCTAAAATCAAAGTAGCCATAGTTACGCCATATGTCATCAGCTATACAACAGTGAAAATCCCATCAAAATCAGTTCAGCGGTTTCAGAGATTAGCCAGAACAAACAGACAGACAAAAATTTTAGTAATTGATGTTTGTTATTAGTATCGTATATACTTACATATGCATTTGGTAAATATCTGTTATTTTGATATTACAAACAGACCCTTCAATTTCAAAATTCAAACTCTGATCTTATCTGGGGTAATTAAAAAAAAGTATATTGGAAAAAACTTGAAGCGAAATTTCTTGGCTTTATAAGTCTATAATAAAAAATGTAGGGGTCTATCCTAAGACCCCTACATTTTTTAACGCTCAACGCCGATGCTAACAGCGTTTCGTTGCCCTCAGGTAAATCTTAGTCCTCGAGATTAGCAACACATCTGTGATCGACTACGGATAAAATAACTAATCTATGTGAAGTTGTTCACAGATGTCCATGGGCGTCAGCAACTACTTACCATCAGGTGGTAATGTAAGCGTAGTATTGTAATGTAAGCTCGTTTGCTATTTCACTCTGATAAAAAAATCATTTCAGAACTTTCGTGATTCAACATCGAAGGCACCACCGATACTGCCTTTTCTGCCCAGTAAATAAAGCATTAATAAATAAAGCACTGATAAGTGCTGCTGTGTTCTGGTTTGAAAGTTGTGATAAGGAAGAGACACTCGTCGAAAACGTTAAAAATTTTGTCCTTAAGGATAGCAATGCATCAGCCAATCTCAGGTAAAACTAATTTTATTTGGGGTCTATTACAGATAATTGATCCCAAGAAACAATTGAAGAATTCCACCAATCTTAATTTAATTTTATTGTGACATTACATTTAATATTTTTGAATGATTTGCTAGGGTAAGCACAAAAAATTAAAAAGCCTAAATTAAACCTTAAAGAAAGTAAGGGTATCATATTAAAGTTAATTTTTGTGAAGGATTTTGAGTAGGTAATGGAAGGTTTTGTGAAAAAGTTATTCGATTGAAAATATTTAGGACGAATTGTGAATAATTGTTGTAAATATGAGGAAGGTTTTCCATAAATATCTGTTGTTTTCAGTTTATCATACGAAATCATATTTGTTGATATACCAATAAAATGTATAAAATTCAAACTTAAACGTCTATAATATTTAATACCACCGACCTCGTTCCGCCACGCTAAAGTTTTCAAGAGCGCAGTTTTAGAAATGTACGTTCATATCTATTTTCAAAGTACATTATACTTACTAACGTTGGCAGTTTGGAAATTCTATATCTCTTTAATGTCTCTATCTCTGCGTTGTTTGCTTTAAAATGGGTCACAGAAATAACCACCTCAAATGTTAAAACTAAATATTTATTCAAAACATTCGTGACCTAAAAATATTTTTCTTACACAATCATTATATGCATGCTTATTTATGCATATTCTTATTGCACGTCAAATAGGCCTTCGCAATCAGTATACAAATGATCAGGCTTATTTAAATTTTACTTGAGATAATAAATCGTGTTCTAATATGCAGTTCGTGATTTCAGCGCACCCTTTCTCTTACATTAGCGTGTTGTTCGCCGCGGTATTATCTAATATCCGATAATGGGGGTTCAAGGTTGGTCGCTGAAAGCGCTGTAATGCAACTCCCGTCCCAGGCCGTCGCGCCCTTTGCGCTTTTATCAATACGCCGGCACCCCAGCGCCGCCTGTCGGCCGCCGCCAGTATCGCCACGGAGACGAGTGCGCACGCTCCATACTCCCCGACGTTGCCGCATTTATTGTCTACATTTCCTTCACCCTCAAATCAATCCCATCAAAATAACCCCAGTCCCCTTTTCTTTTCGTGATCCGTGACGTTCTCAGTGCAATGACGTAAGTGCAGTTTCATCCTCGTCGCGCGAAACCCTGAAAAACTTAACCTAGCATCCGACCGATTACGTCAATAAACGGGATTACTCGCGGGTTCGTTTCTCCAAGCTGTTTGTTTTTGTATCTCCGATTCCTTAGCCGAAAGTGCGATTACACCGGAGCTTTAAGAATGGTAAGTGATCATTAAGTGCTATTGTTTAGTTGTGCGAGGTCCGAGCTTGTTTATGAGAGAGCGGATATCTGCATAGTGTTGTGTGTTGCAGATGTGCGCGCGTACTTTCGCTGGGTAGCACGCTTAGGAATGAGGTTACTATCTAAAATAAACCGCGATTTTTACCGCGCCGTTTTAGCAACGCGATACGAGTTACCCGGCGAGAGGCACTGCGCATGTCGCTACTGAATATTAAATCAAATGCATACTGCAAGTATGCTGCGGCCATTTGACCTGCATTTATTTCGACGTTAGTGATAATTTATATTTAGATAATACCAAAACCAGTTTCGCGGTGTTATTTACCTCTACTGTTTACACAACAAGCTACATAATTATGGTTGTGTATGGATTGGATTTAATTACAACAAAAAGTGGATTATAAAATCAAGTTTAAATAAAATTCGAATTTTAAACACGTTAATGTTGAGTGGATACTGTACGTATTGTATGTGTACAAATGAATAGTTTAAGCACCAATAAGCAAACATGAAATACCACCGAGTTCAAAGACGGTTCATCTTACACTCTTTAAGGGTTATCAGGGGGCGTATTTGCTTTCATTATT
Organism: Cecropterus dorantes dorantes; assembly: GCA_018249915.1. NCBI lineage: Eukaryota > Metazoa > Arthropoda > Insecta > Lepidoptera > Hesperiidae > Cecropterus > Cecropterus dorantes. Next base: position 3,604 of record DWLI01004784.1, read on the forward strand.
TACGATTTTTTGCACCCTAAAAATGTCGTTTGCGTTTGCATAACCCTTTGTCCCGAGCGGCATTCATGTCGTGAGAAAATGGGCCAAGTTCAGGGTCACCAGTGCACCGATTGTTCCATGAGCTCACGTATTTCCAATGGTTGATGGTGTGTTGTGACTAAAATGTACAATGCTTTGAACCTGTATTGAACCACGAATTGTTGCCAATTTCTTGTTTTATTTTCTACTAGCAATGCCATGCGGTTTCACTCGCTTCTAAGTAAGAAAAACAACGAACAAACATAGCGTGACTATTTAACACAAAACATTTTTTCAATTTGAACCAGTACTTTTAGAGATTAGCGCGTTCAACCAAACAAACAAAATCTTTTACTTTATAATATTAGTATAGATAGTATAGATTATATAAAGTAGGAACCAAAGAAGCAGTCAATCTGATGGTAAGCATCGCCACCTATTGACATCTAATGGATCCCAGATAAGATTAGAGTTTAAGTTGGTCGCAGATGCGTTGCTACCCCTAAGGACTTAGTGTGAACGTCTTGAATACTTATGTAAATGTCGCTTACCACACCCTTAAACTAGAAATGAGCATCGCATATTACTGGTGATCTATAATAGGAACCTAGTTCTAGTTTAGCATTTACCTACATGTATCTGCTTATCAGTGCAACAAAATATCACTTTCCATTGTGTGACATAATAATTGTAGCTTGTGGAATCATTATGTCCAACTGGCCGTGTATACGTTACATGTCATGTTATATGTCAGTCGTTGGAGGTATGAGATACTGGCCGTGGCAGACATTTTTTTAATAATATTTTGACAGGTATGGCCCTTGTTTACCCGTGTTAAGATAGATATAAACACTGGTGAGTAAACTCCAATTGGTTTGACTCGGAAATCACCATCGCCACACCTAATTCTGCCTACAAACAGTGTTATGCTGTGTTCTGGTCTAATGGGTATGGTAAGAAAAACAGACTAATTCGAGAAATTCCAACTTAGTCCTCAAGCGACGCATCTGTGGCTAACGTCGGGTAAGATTGATCATATCTGGGTTTGATTACAGATGCCCATAGGCAATAGTAGCCACTTACTATTACGTGGACTGCATTCTCGTTTGTTACTTTTACTTAAAAAAACAATAAAAGGCATCTACTAGGAAAATACTATTTTGATCACTTTGTCTAATACGCTCTATATCTATAGATGTACATGGTCCCTAGGTGTATGATTTGTTGATTTTCTATGAAGGCCCGTAGAATACAGTTGTAAATCAAACATATATTGTTATACTTTAATTTATGCCCTGTACCTCTACTACGAGTCAGTTACGTTTTCCCCAAAACAATAATTGTTTTATTTTCGTCCATGCACTGCACTTTGCACGCTTAAGGTTTCGTTTTCGACCAAAACTTACGATATACTTTGCAAGGACGGGCGGACATAAACAATGTTTTGAAGAAACGGCATTAACTCGTAGTGAGGGCACTGATTTGACGACCCGCGTGGCGGAGCGGTCACCATACCGATCTGTCGCGCAGTGGGTTCCGGGTTCGAATCCCGGCCAGACAGACATCTGAATGATAAATTTAGATTTCTGTTCTGGGTCTGGGTGTTTGTGTATTCGTCTTTGTGTGTCCATGGCACCCGCAACACAGGAGAAAATCCTAGTGCGGGACTATGAGTGTAGAAAGCGATTTCGATATATACAGCTTTAAATTAGTGTGAAGGTACAAAATCGTAAAATTGTCTTTACGAATGGTCTCACCTTGTTTTTATGCGTGCCAGACATTGATAATTGAAATCAATAAAGCCTTACTGAAAATAAATTCGAATGGGCAATTGATCGGCTTGGCCAAATGGATATTATAATTTTGTGTCATTGCTGGCTATTGGACATAAGGACCTCTTTGAAATCAGGGCATATTCACGGTGGTCCAATGAGGGTAAGTAGATATTGGACCTTAAATAAATAACTGTTGCAGTATGGATGTTGGTACAATATTTCTGTACTTATTACACTAGTAGTATAGATTATATGTATATACTACATATGTACGTATAGTATAATTTATTATAGGTAGGTACCTACTTTAGGTACTATAAGTACAAAAAGAGTGGTAAGATTTATGTCAGTAGTATTGACATTCTTACAATAAAATATAGCGCAAGTTCCTCAATAAGTCTATAAAAAAAACAAAAATATAATATAATATACATTCTTATAAAATTATACGAATATACATGCTTATATATTACCAGACTGCGCCAGAAGGAATGTAATGTTTTTTAGCGTATGTATTTATATATGTTTGTATGTATGTATATCAATTTCTTTGGCACACGCTACAGCCTAAACGGCTTGACGGATTGTGACATATGACATATCATTTTAGTCTGCAGAATTATCGTCAATATAGTCGTCATTCCCCCTCTTTTTTCTAGTTTACAGGTAGATACGAAATTGGAAAAGAGGGGAGTGAGGGCTTTTTATTATCACGACAATATCAGTATCAAATAAAAGCTAGTGAATAGACCATTCCAAGAAACTGTTTATTATATTACTATTTAGACGAAAACTCATAAAAAACGTAAAACGTTAATACATCATTCTAAACCATAAAAATGTTTCATGCAGTCGAGTTTTTTGTTTTAATATTTTTAAACAACGTTACTTGTTAATGGGTAGAAAATATAACAATACTTGCTTGTCGTACAGGTTAATATTCGTAATGGGTTTGAAAATTTTAATCGTATTTTTTATCACATCGCACTTCATTATTATGAAACTTAAGTCTAATTAATCATGTGTCAGGTAAATGCGATTATAATAGCAGGTTGATAAACTATTGTCTACATGCACAAACGAAATACGAAATGTGTTTATACTACATATAAAAAACTAGGTGTACTCCACGGTTTCACCCGCTGCTAAATAAAAAAAACAAACAAACATAGCGTGATGTTATATAGCTTATAACCTTCCTCACTAAATTGACTATTCAATACAAAAATAATTATTAAATTCGAACCAGTAGTTCTTGAGATTAGCACGTTCAACCAAACAAACTCTACTGGTTTATAATATTAGTATAGATAAGTTTAAAAACGAACAAAAAATTAAAACACTAGGTGAAGCATTCTAAAAGTATAAAAAGAATCTGATGATGTTGTACAGTGGAAAGCCGGGGTATACCATCTTGTTCTACGTAGGTATAATAATATTAATAATAAACCCATAGGACAATAGGAAAATTTTGACTTTAAAAGTAACTAATCTATTCATCCATCCACTAGCTTTTCGAGATCCACTACTGGACATAGTCCTCCCCTAAATGGCGCTATTCCAAACGGTCCGGTGCCTTCTGAATACAACAAATGACGCCGAAACGTGGTCTTTCATTATGGGCCTTATTCGAAAGCTCAGAGTCGCCTAGCATGCTGTGAATTGGGTTATGTTCGGAATTTCGCTATCAGACAAAATTCACAACGATGGAATCCATACATGAAGTAAGCTTACTGACATTGCTCTCAAAATTAGCAAGCTGAAGTGGCAATGGCCCTGCCACATCACTCCGATAACCAATGGGCAAGAAAGGTCCACGAATAGCGACCAAGTTTAGACGAAAGGAGTACAGGTCGCCCATGACTAGGTGAACCGATAACCCGCAGAAGACTGCGGGAAATAACTATAAGTATGGACAAATACGTAAGTCGAGGGGGCTAAAAAATTTACTCAAAATATACGTAGAAGGACTATGCTAAATGCTTATTCAAAACAATGTTTTTATAATAAGCAATAAGAAACAAGCCGTGTCTATGTACGAAATTCTAATCACAATTTATTCTGTAAAGTTCTGAGTGTTCATAAATAATGATTAAACTGAATAAATAAATAAATTCAATTCAATTTTTACCTATATTATAATTTTATAAAGTTATGACTAAAATACATGGACGGCGAAACAAATTCATTACTCAGAACATAAATATTGTACTCATCACGAAGATACAAATTTTACGCTACTGTGACTCTCAAAAGCCAAAAAAAGGGTCTCCATAAGCTAACTTGTGCAAAAAGATGCATAATGACTATTCATACTAAAATTAAAAGTCAATTAAACTATTTAAAATTTATTGCATAAAATGATAATGCAATCACATCTGCCATTGCCTAGACGGTAAACATAACTACAAGACAGATAGAGGATAAAAAGACGTTTCGCTCAATCCTTTTTATGTTTCAATTCAAAGAAGAATACGATTTTCCGTAAGTTGAATAATACGCGGTTTCACTCGCTACTAAATAAACATAGCGTGAGTTATATAGCCTATACCCTTCTTCAATAAATGAACTATTCAATACAAAAATATTTTTTAAATTCGAATCAGTAGTTCCTGAGATTAGCCCGTTTAACCAAACAAACTACTGCTTTATAATATTAGTATAGATCTAATCTTATAAGGCAAATTGTACGGAAATTTGAAAAATGTCGCTAAAAGTTGACGCTTACATCGCCAAGCGAAGGCTTCGAGGCCGAGCGGTAACAGCCCTTGCGCTTGAAAAGAAGACTTCAGCTGAAATAGGTAATATAGTTTGCAGTAATAACTTCGATTGAAAGATTTGATCATTACTTTATAAGTTTCTCTAATTGCACACAAAAATCTGTGTTCTGAAAGATAAAATGTGCTCTTTGTAATACGTACTCTTTTGACATTTTCTGATGCAATGAGAATAATGCAAGCGTTTGATTGATTAAAAAAAATGCTAATATGGTTATATTTAATTTGGACCTTTAACGAGAAAAGAAGCTGTTCCTTAGCCCTAAGAAATCCACTGTTGGACTTTAGCCTCTTTTAAAATGGGCTTTGTACAACTCTTCTAAGATTTATTTGTAAGCTCTACAATATCTACGCGAAGAAAACTAGTTGAAAAAATCATGACACTGATTTTGTGTTTAGCTCTAACATTGCCGTAACAATTAGGAACCTATTTTATTGTAAGACAAACGGTTCCTTAGGAATCAGCTCTCAATTACCTATATAAATAATATGGTATTGTATACAGCTATTATTGTTTCTACGACTTCAAAGTACCTACAATGTAGCCAGCCGGTCTCAACAACAATGCTGACTAAACCGGCAAACAAGTGTGGCATAAATTCGTCAATACGTCAAAACATGTACCTACTGTTTACAATGTTCCAAAAGTCGTATTGTGTGTTCTGTATGTTATGTACATTAGGGTACTAATGTATCCAATTAGGAACATTACTTATAAGCAGCGTGTAAGCGATCAACGATAATTAAAAAAAAAATAAGCAAAGAATTAACCATCATGTCACCCATGATGACGAAAAATGCGTAATTATAGTGCTCTAAAATTTCGGGAAGACATGCCCAGAAAATTTGTCACGTTAAAAAAATATATAACTTTGAAGACTGCCTCATGACTAACTAAAGCCGATCACAGAATTGTTTCTGTGCTTGAAAGCTATGGACGTCTCAAAATTTAGACTAAAACTTCTACTAAGTTTTAGACTAAAATGTTTTGCTGCCACTGCTCTTTGCCACAGAGATTTGCTGAATTGCCCTTTCTTAAATTGTTACCTTTTTCAAATTAATTCTTGTGTAGCAACAATTAGAATATTTAACACACTATTTCATCGAACGTAATAAAGTTACAATAATCAATGAAGCCTACAGACGGCTGTTTACAGATTTAACACAAAGGCGATTCGGATAAATAAAAGCTGAACTCGCCGTTTATAATTGTTCTCAAATGGAAGCCTTATTCAGTATTTGCTGAATTGCGGATAACGGATAACTTCGATTGAATTTCCTTTTGTAAAACGCGCAATTGATTGGTTTAAGATTTATTGTTTTATTCTGTCCTGTTCATTGTTTTACCAAACAATTGTTTTGTTTGAAGTAGGTACCTATCGAATAATTTCTAACGGAATCCCAAATCAATTTGTTTTGTAAATTTGTTAAAGCGAAAATTTCCAACTCGCGATTGCGTAGGCATCCGTGAGTTTTCGTAAATCTTGATGTAAATCCGAAATTGTTGTTTTGTTGAAAAATGCGTTCGTACTTTGTTATCTCAGGTCCTTAGGGAGTACGCATATTATCTGTTGTTGAGACGCTTGAAGGCTGACAAATTATGGGCAACCTTCGATTAATTCCGGTGACAAATGTCTTCCAATAAGGCCAGCCCTATCAATCTCTAGAGAATAACTTAATTGGATATGTGGGCGGGTTGTTGTACGATCAAGGTCGACTTCTGAAGACAACAGTTACAATACTGAGACAGTTTTGTGAATTCCAGCTGGGATAATTAAAGCGTCAATTGAAATTTGAGATTTATTATATTAAGATTGAGATGATGATGATGATGATTAAGATGAGATTGAGTATTTTAAAATATTAAACATAAATACTAACCTATTGTAGTATGAAATAAAAATTCTAAGAGATAGATAATTTTTCGCGTTAGAGCAGAGGTGTTAGCGCTGGAGTGTACAGGGGTTTGATTTTCTATAAGATTTCTTGCCAAGAATGTGTTAAGAGAGACTTGCCTAAAACTAAAACTTAAACGCCCCAAGAAAGCAGGTAGTTCATATAATAATAAGTAATCACTACCGCCCTCGAAGATCAGTAAACAACTTTATACAGAACAAGAGTTATATCTGAAATCAATCACGAACACGTTTTTACTTTCGAGATCTATGATGTTCGCCTTGTACGTGTCGAAAGGGAGCCGGTAACCACACCCTTCCACCGAATCACAAGATAGTTGTGGCGGTTTTTTTTTATACTTAAACCTAACGATAAGGCATACGGCCTATCTGATGGTAAGTAGTCACCGTCGCCTATAGACATTTGCAACATCAGAGGAGTCGCCAATGCATCGCCGGCTCTAACCTTAGTTGTATATGTATCTATAGACGTTTACTACCTACCTATTAT
>DWLI01004785.1:0-10579 GCA_018249915.1 Cecropterus dorantes dorantes
ACGCCTGTAACGATGTCTTAAAAATATTCTAATCGTGTAGAAAATATCTTTTGGTATCTATGTTTAAGTAACTTTCGTTAAAGATAGTAGGATCAGCGGTGAACTTGCACCTCTAAGTTTAGATAAGAAACTGCTTCAGAAGAAGAAAGAACACGGGACGTGCCTATTACACACTAGAAGTAGGAACAATACTAACTAAAGATGCTATAGCTTGCATCATTCACGAATAAAGATATTGATAAAACTAATACACAATTAGGGTTCAGGTTCAATTAGTGCCATAAAATTAAAAAAAGGGTGATTCAAAACAAAAATATCTACTTTTTATAATTATGTAGTTAATTTTGTACAAGTACGTATAGTATAAGGATAGGATAATTACACGAACAGCCCTTGTAGATCTTAATTTCAGCTACATCACACTGCTTCGAAGCGGAAAGGAAAAACGGGGCGTGCCTGAACAAAGCCGGCAGTACAATAGAACTGCGAACAATGCTAACTAGAGATGCTTCTGCTTGTATCACTAGCAGATAAAGAGATACCGGTGTACGGTCAGCGCCTGACGCTTATAGGAAATGGGTAATGAGGCCAATGATGTCGTGGAATAATTGTTATTTCGTCGGGAAACGATGTTTTGTTTGTTTGCTTTTTGTTTCTTTTTGAATGAGTTTGGTGTTAACCAAACTCATCGCACGCTGTAAAGTTAAATTAATGTGTAACACAAAGCATCTCTATATTCAAATAATCGTTAATTTATGTAGCAAAGATACTCGATGCAACTACTCGTATTCATTTGTACTTTTATATTCGAAAATTAAATTAAAAATAATAATCTTAGAATAAAAATGGCCGTACTATAACATAAAACATTTCGACGTTTATACACAAATTGTTTTCGAATGTATACCTAGCAAGAGAACGGAACGCAGAACATCTCATAGAGAACATCCCACGGGAGCGGAGTACAACAAACTCCTCTTCTATCTGCACTTTGTATCGCCCGTATTAAAATTCAAACGACACTTAGAACATTGCACATCCGCAAGCTCAGCACTAACAACGGACTCCACAACAATGTGCCCTCTGAAGAGCTCCGAACAATCGAATGAAGACAATAAGCAGCGATACTCCGAGACAAAAAGAGGCGAAATAAAGGCTCACTTGTTTCCTGGCCGCATTGTGAGGAACGGCAGAGGGCAGAGACAAAAGCGTAATGTGCCACGGGCCCAAACAATGGGGACTGAGCCATTATTGTTACTGTAGCGCTTTAGCGAAATATGTACGCGGTGGCACCGACGAACTTGACATGTTGCGATGGCCTTGCAGTGCCGACTTTGTCGCATGCTCTATGCTCTATGCTCTGACGCACTAGGTCATTACGTTCCCCGGAACTAATTGGTACGCATGATTGCTAATTTACTGGATCCTAGTATTGTATCAGGAACTTGTTACACAAAAGCTTGGTCACAAAAATATAATCGACCTCAAAATCATTACATCATAAAAAAAAGACCATAAATATATAACATAAAATTTAAGTTACAGTAAAAGTAAATCAAACGTCTTCTGACTAATGAAGTCACTAAAATATAGTGTGATAATAATTAATTAAATAAATATTATTAATTAAATAATTTCAACTGAAAACTTTGTAATGTAAGTTGTCTGGTAGAACGATGATACAAGCAGAGAGGTAACAACACATTTCATTTCATGTTTAATTGAAGGTGTGGATGTGACCTTAGCCTTATGGATGCTCAGGAGTTGCAACGTTTTGATTGACTTCAGGACTTAGAACTCCTGTTACGGAAGTCCATAGGCGGCTATTATCACATAGAGTCGATGGACTGCATGCTTGGTAGTTCAAACTAATTAAGCAAAATTTATGTACAATCTACCATCTGAAGTAGGTCCTGAATTTTTGTGTTGATATATATTTTATGAAATAGGTTTTTTTTTCCAAAATTTCATGATAGTGAAACAAGTCTAAATCTGGCTGCAATAATTGCACTTAAAATGGACAAGTATAAATACTTGTCCATTTTGCTTGTAAATGGACAAGTATCATTACTTGTCCATTTACAATTTGAAAGCTTGGTAAAATTCTCGGGGTGCCGCGACAGGGGCACTGCGTTCTGAGGGCTCCTTTTGCCACTCCGGTCGCAATCTGGTAGAGATCCCGGAGTTCTCTACGTAGCGCTGAGGACAGCCACCGAGGGGATTTTAATGGGTGAAAATCCCACATATCCTGGTGACGCTCTGACAGCTCCTTTGAAGGTATTGTCACTATATATTTTTTAACCGACTGCGTCAGAACGAGGGTAATGTTTTTCGAGCGTATGTATGTATGTTTGTTTATATGTCAATTTCTTTGGCACGCGCTACAGCCCAAAAGGCTTGACGGATTGAGACGTATGACATATCATTAGAATCGTCTCAGTTTGGAAAGTGACATAGGCTATAAAATAAAAAAATGGCGGCAGAAGAAAAATAGAGGAGGAACGACTTTTTTTCTATTTTATTACTATTTTACAGTCAAGTTTATGTTTAAATATTTTTATCGATGTTACTTGTTTTAATTTTGAAATTACGTAGATGAGTTAGCTAATGGATAGTTACCTTCACCTATTAACATGTGTAACACCAGAGGAGTCGCCATTACATAGTTTACTTTTAAGGAACTCTCTTTTCTACATACGTCATATTATATAGAAAAGGGAGTTCCTTCTTTTTCATATTTTTATCGTATGTCTACTTAGACTTTATTTATTAATTAATATTATACTAAAATATCATATTTAAATCAATGTTATTATGACGGCAAATAGAAATGATTAAAGTAGTAAAACGTAATAACGACGGGTACCTACGGGTCCGTTTACAGCATTCAGTTGAGAAGGAGGAATTCCAAGCGGCCGCAGGGGAAAAGTTTCCGCCCTTTGCATCAAGTTCCTATACTATTATGATCGGAGTTAATAAAGTATAGATCTAAAAACTATTTAAAGATGGCGACTATTTTTATGTCCCGTAGCGACGAGTGCTTTAGCTAGTTATTTATATATGTAAATTGACAAGTAATACAAATATTTTTATTTGATTTGGTTGTTAGATTTAAATCTCATAACTTTTAACTTTAAAAGTTATTACTTATTAATTTTTTTTTCCGTATTTTCTCAATTCGATCCGGACCTCCGGTTTCGATTTGATCGTAGTGCAAGAAAAAATATTATAACTGACAAGTTGTTAGTGCCCCCGCAGGCCGATAAAAATAAAGACACTTTATTTCATACTTCCGGCAACATACCATTTGCCAGGTGGTAGAAGTACACTTCGACCGGGGAGGTACCACTGCCACACCTATTTCTAGCGTGAAGCAGTTCTTGCGTTTCGTTGGAAGGGTGTGGCAGCCGGCTCACTTATATATGAGGCGACCATCTTAGTCCTCGGGAGTAGCAACGCACCTGTCATTGTCTTCAGATAGAACCCCTGTTCTACATATGAATTTGCATACAGATGTCCATGGGCGGTAGTAACCACTTACTATCAGGTGGACTGCATTCTCGTTTGCTATTTCAGACAGATAAAAAAAACATACGATATATCAAACGCGTACAAATAAAACTTCGTTGCAAATATGGCGCGAGATTCTATTCTTTAATAATACGGATCATACAGAATATGTTTACTATACTCACGCGTCTATTAAAACCAAGTCCTTTACTCATGAAAGTATAATCATACTATACCTTAGAATGATTTGAAGTAAAAATGCATTAAGGATACTTTGTAACTATTGTTTATCTTTGATCCTTATCCATCTATACTTCTATACTAATATTATGAAGCAGTAGAGTTTGTTTGATTGAACCGGCTAATCTCAGCAACTACTGGTTCGAATTGATAAATTATTTTTGTGTTGAGTAGTAAATTTACTGAAGAAGGCTATAGGCTATTTAACATCACGCTATGTTTGTTTGTTTCTTTTTCTTATTTAGCAGCGAATGAAACCGTAAGGCTCGTATATAAATCTGTTGATAGCTTACACTATTTGTACACATAAACTTGACACTATTAATGCAATGCCTGATAAGTACAATCCTAAAAATGTAATGTAAATCGACATGGTTATAATATCGAGTGAAGGATACTATAAAATATTTCTTTGGTTTTTTTTACTAATATTATAAATGTTTGAAAGTGAGCATGTATGTGTTTTTGCTACTCTTTCACAACGCAAAAACACACACACAGAGATAGTTTAGGGCCTGAATTAATACATAGGAATCTTTTTACCACGGTACGTGAGCGGGCACCGCCGCAGCAAAAAGTTCGTATTTTTATAACAAAAAAATGTTATTGGAATTTATTTATATTTTTCATAGTCACCTCTAACGTTTGCACACTCCTTTTCTTCAATCCCAATCCCAAATTCCCACATAAATATACAAAAAGGTCATTTAAGGAACTATTATTGACTAATCATCGCAAAGCCAAAACTAGACTGATGATTAAGCTAGAATGGTGAAAAAAAAGAACATAAATGAAAGATAAAGAGATAAATATTAATTATTTCGCATTAAGTAAACTTGAGGTCTTATACAAGCTATGAAGAAAAATCGGTAACGTGATTCAAACTCCTTTACAACGTCGTCTAATTGTAGCACCTACAACTGCTTTTGTAACGCATTTTCGTTTCATCGAGTTACAATCACAACGATAAAGAAGTTTCACTTTAAAAAATTGAACATTTTATAACTTCTACCAACAAAGAATCTGTCAATATTTCATCCCAAAGAGCTTAAATAGAGGTTACACTTTGTATTATTTTGTTTTATTAATAATCAGCGCGTACGAAATCATTCGAATCAACTAGTATTATGTTCATAATATAACAAACAACTTCAAACAAGTAACTTCGACAACATTGTACCATTGCTTCTTCCTTAGTAATTCTCACTTAAATATATCTTTATGTGCTTTTGTATTTTTAAGTTTTTGTGACAATGTAAATGCGCTTTGCATTTCAAAGAACCTGCAAGTATACTTAATCATAAAAAACGATTATGCAACTTTTAAAACAACTAAAGAACCAACAAATCATAATGTAATTTTAAATTAGCAGAGTTCCAACATTTGGTTTCTGGAAGCTACATATATTAAAGAAAAATAGTAAAACACATATTGATGTATTATAGTTTTAAAAAAATCATAGATATAGCCGAAAGGTAGATAGAAAAACAAAAACATATATTTCATGAAACTCATTTGCCACGGCAAAATCATTAATATCAATCAATCTATAGTATAAAGTGACTAAACACTCCAGGTGAATCAAATTTCAAATCTTTGATTCTTCCCGAACACCCGTCTAAATCTTTAGCTACTTCATAAATCCACTCACATTTCATTAATTTTCTTTGTTGCTTTTTTAACATAGAATCTTCTGAACTGAGTCGCGGCTAACCAAAACCCATAAGTAAAAACGTAATATTTTTAAAATAATATTATTATCTTAATTTAAAAAGAACCTTTTGATCTTTCACATGATGTGAAACGTCGGTAAACCGCACATTTTCCTTTTAGGGGAAATGAAAAATTGCATTAAGGCAATAACATTTTAGTATACCTCGTGTAGATGCACAAATACATAATTTGAAAAACCGCGTGGCAGAGCGGTCACCATCACCGGTCTGACGCGCATTGGGTTCCGGATCCGATTCCCGGCCAGACTGATATCTGAATGATTAATTTAATTTAGATTTCTGTTCTGGATCTGGGTGTTTGTGTATTCGTCTTTGTGTGTTCATGGTACCCGCGACACGGGAGAAAATTCTAGTGCGGGGCTATGAGTGTAGAAATCGTGTGTGTTTCATGAGTAAATCGCTCTTACAAATACAGTATTGAAGTATTGTATGATTTAGATGTTACCTGCTATAAGTCAAACGCTATTTTATGTAGATAAGGGGAGGGGTCGTTATCCGCCATTTTTATGAGGTTAAAGTAGCAAAGGGGCTTGCAATCCACCTAATGGTAGTGATTTATACACGCTTAATAACATCTGTAACCAAATTTTGATAGAACAAGGGTTAAATCCAAAATCAATCAGAGATGCGTTGCTACTCTTGTGAGGTCCCATGAGGTCAGTAATTTCTATAGAGGAAATAGGTATAGCAGTAGTACCTCATTTGTCGAACCATTTTAGTTATGCCATCTGGAAAAACCAGCAAGCTACTGTAATGCGTATTGTGGAAGATTTATTGTTAAGTTAGTGGCCAACCGGACTTGAAAGTCTTCAAATAGTCCGTAATACCTAACAAGCCTTGTAACGATAATAACCGGAACTTAATAACTCGTGCGGGAATCACTAGCGGTCACACGTCAAATTCCTGACCTCATTCAACGTTTTTGTAAGTAAAAAGTACACAAACTGCGTAGCTTTGTGCTTCATTGTCAATAGCTTTCCAAATTTTAGAATTAAATTAGCAAAGTATATAACTTTCAAACCTATTGAAATATATGCGATTGTATTTACAAATTTGAAACATATTTGTAAACAATACAATTTAACAACAATGTAAATCACTAATTAGATCGCTAATCAGAAACTCATTGATTACTACTCGTATAAACAACTTATTGTCCCTATGTTAAAATTATGAACGTGAATAGACGGAGGTTATTATAATATAAAAACCGGAAAACTAGTGATTCTATGAACAACTCTTCAGATTCTTGTTGTAGGTACTTATTAGACCACAGAAACACAGCTATAAGGATGAAATAGAAAAAAACATTTTTGTATTATATACTAGCTCGGTCCCGCGGCTCTACCTGCGTTTAAGAAAAATATAACATTAATTCAAATAGTAATAATTTCTGAAAAAGTAGTTGGATTTTAATAAAATTAGAACTAGATGTTACTTTATGGTGTGGACTCACACGCTCACACTATATATTACTAATAGACTATAAATTACTAATTACTATAGATTAATAATAGTATTTTTTGCAAATGTAATTTTTAAATTATTGAATATCTCTGTTCCTTCTTGTAAGGTACAAGAAAAGAAAGAAAATCATAATATGTTAGTTATGCATCAACTATTGTTTTCGTATTTCGATTTAAAAAAATCGGCAAATATTAAAAGGATCCATATTATTACTCGCAACTTATACTTGATTCGTTTTTCAAGTATAGTATACTTAGATAATAATATCTTTTTAACACAAAAAAGATTATTGTTAAAAAAGACTGTAAAAACTGGACTGTAAAAACCAAATTAAAATTTATTACTGTATTTTCAGTACTCACACTAAAAGCATGAAAATCCAATCTGCGACCGCACAACTGCAATATTAAAATTGAATTTTGTTTTTATTTTTGTATGGTTACAAACACTTTATTATTGGTTGATAATTCCGTTTATATAATATTTTTTTCGTCGTAGGTACTTGTATAATATTTTTTATTAGACTAAAGTAGCAAACGAGCATACAGTCCACCTGATGGTAAGTGGATACCGCCCGTACACATCTGTAAGCAACTTCATATAGAACAGGGATTCTATCTGGAGTTGATCATAGATGCGTTGCTACCCCCGAGGACTAAGATGGTCGCCTATGATTTCGGGTTAGGGGATGTTATATGACATGGGGCTCTTCAAAAATGGTGTGAAAAGAGCTCTCCATCAAAGCCGGCGATGCATTGGCGACTCCTCTGGTGTTGCAAATGTCCAGGCGACGGTACTGTGTACGACTACTTTCCATCAGGTAGCCCGTCTGCCTTATCGTTAGGTTAATGTATAAAAAAGTACTAATTCCTGAATTTAAGGGAGATCTAGATACTGCATGCCCCCTCCCTCTTCCGTCTATATGTCTATGGCTTATTACGTAGTTACCACAACGTCTATGCGTAATCGGTAAATCTATACTAAGATTATAAAGCAGTAGAGTTTGTTTGGTTGAACGGGCTAATCTCCGGAACTACTGGTTCGAATTTAAAAAATATTTTTGTGTTGAATAGTAAATTTATTGAGGAAGGCTAAAGGCTATATAACATCACGCTATGTTTGTTTTTTTTTCTTACTTAGTAGCGAGTGAAACCGCGTAGCACACCTAGTCTTATATATGAGTGATTTACGTTAAGCAAAAAAGAGAAGAAAACCCCATTTAATTAGCAACATTCGAGCATTTTCCCGAAACGTTGATAATTTAATCTTAACGCTAGATTTAATCATACACATTGTCATAACTCCGTAGCCGGTATTCCTCGCAACACGTAGCTGGCGTTGCGTACATTCCTCGCTTTTTCCTCGGATTCCCGCACACCACCCGTCTAATTACACTTAATTCCTGCTTCGTGCTTATTTAAACGGAGGATTGCAATGCGGGCAACACTCGAATTAACCCACGTATTTATACAGACAATCAGACGAGAATTAAACTTGATTTCCGGCTCGGATACGAACTTTCTCACGCACTTACATAGTATTTGATTTCTTGAGTACGTCTATTGTACGTACGAGATAATTGAGCTGAATAGGTACAGATGTAATAAATAATCTTGGAGTGCTATTTGTGGTGTATTCAAATTGTTAACATACTTTCGAAATATAAAATTAAAAGCTAGTTTTAATTTTTTTTATGTTTTTCTACAGAATTCTAACAGAATTGATATCGCTTGAAATTGTGTATTAAGTAAGAAGTGACTAATTTTTAATGTTTTCTAAAATATTAGACAACTACGTAATAATTAAAAACGATAGTTTGAAATGTTCATTATTTAATGTGCCTTTATTATTTAATAGTGCTTCTATTTTTAAACTATTAAATTGTAATACATACGGGGTATATTAGAGTGTAGAGACATTAGAGCCAAGAGCTTATTTACCACGCATTGCTATACAAAATCTTTTACAAACATTTACATATTATGAAGTAAATAGGTTGTTACCATGCCTGTGACCGTATCGGTCATGTTAACCATGATAATGGGTGTACTTTGTGTTCAATAAGTTCATAAACGGTGTGCCAATTTTCAGTGAACTTCGATCAGCAGATTTGACGAATGGCGTGGCGGAGCGGTCACCGGTCTGACGCGCAGTGGGTCCCGGGTTCAATTCCCGGCCAGACAGACATCCGAATGATGATTTAGATTTCTGTTCCGGGTCTAGGTGTTTGTGTATTCGTCTTTGTGTGTCCATGGGACCCGCGACACAGGAGAAAATCCTAATGCGGGGCTATGAGCGTAGAAAGCGTGTTTTTTTGTTAAAGAGTATCAAACTTTACATATATCCTTACAAACTTTCGCATTTAACTTAAACGAACGAATTAATTCAAATGAACGAAATACTAAAATCTATAGTTAGATACAGTCGGAAGTAAATAGCAATAGTATGAGATACATAGAGCACGCTTAGTAGAACATTTTACGGTTATTACGATTTGAAACAACAGCTAATTTTGCAACCGTTCAGTAACAGTACAACGCAATTGGACGCTTGTCGGCCAACATCGGCCTACAATTAGGTCTCAATCAGACCATCTGGGCCTTAGGTAAATAAGACTATTAAATTACAGTACTAGGTCAGATATTCATAGCGTTCATTATAATATACCTTGTAAAATGAAAGCAAACGCGCATGCACCTGACGGTGGCCACTGCCGTCTTTAAAACGTCTGTAAAAAACCCCAGATAAGATCAGTCACACATGAGGTTCGGTTACTACTATTACTACTTGGGTTACTACTGTTACCTAAGAGGAGTTACTACTGCTACCACAGAGGAGTTACTACTTTCGACTAACTTGGAACGTCTCGTCTGTACCTTACCAAATTTTTACCAGAACACATCGTTGATACTTCTGTTGTAAGGCAAAAATAGGTATAATGTTACCTTCTTTGCCTTAAAATCATGAAGTAACATAATGCTAAAGGCCAAAATAAATAAATAATAACAATGACTCTTCTAACTAAATAAGAAGTACGCATTGACCACTCGATAAAGATCAACTTTAAGTAGATATGTAGACAACGCTATCATAAATAAATAAATGCATAGAGACGAAAATAACTGTTAAGCAGGCATGATACCCTCTTACAATTTCACAAAACCTACATACCTAACTCGGTGAAAACTTGGCAAGTTGAATAATTGTGGTGCCACCGTTAACCACTGCTTGCTGCGCCAGAACACCAATCTCGGGATCAGCAGGAGAACCCGTGATTCAGTACAGAAAGCATGGGAATGGTGTAACGAGCGAAACCTATTAAAGAGGCGAACCGTAGAGAAATATCTCACGATCCTGGCTTATTACAAATTATGGCCGCATTCCTACATCGGAGACTATTAAACAGGAGTAGGGCTGTATGGTTACGGGCGATCGCAATTAATGTATATATAAATGAGAGACGCATCGTCTGTTTGTTGCACTTAACTTTTTATATAAACCTAACGATAAGGCAGACGGGCTGATGGAAAGTAGTCACCGTCGCCTATGGACATTTTCAACGTTAGGAGTCGCCAATGCATCGCCGGCTTTGATGGAGAGCTCTCTTCACACCTTTTTTGAAGAGCCCC
>DWLI01004786.1:0-10578 GCA_018249915.1 Cecropterus dorantes dorantes
TGACTCGGATCAAACTTAGACATTTGACTGTCCAAATTCTGTATATAATATTCTTTGTTAACTTCGTTCCGTGGTAAGTCGTCTTGGATTTTAAGTGCAGAATCCCTGACTTGTATAGGCAACCCATATTCTAGGTCGAGGAGGCATGTTTGACATACATTCTTCAGCTTGGAACATGTTTGGCATATTTCGGTTTTCTTGAAGCGCATTCTGGCGCCAGGGCACCAACGGAAGACAGTGAACGGACGTGCACATATTTTACACTCTTTACCATACTTTTCTTTGGTCTGCAAACATTTTATACATTTTATAAGTTAGTTGTGCTGACACAGAATGTTACATAAGTTACAGAAATGTTAACAAAACTCACCATACGAATGTACGGGTTATCTCCTAAACATGTTTGGCATAAAATTGGAAAATCCTGAAAGCAAGGATAGACATCAAATTATTGAGGAACAGAAACAAAAATTTACATGGTTTTTAAATGTATCAAGGTGAATAAATATTTACCGAATCCTCCCAATTCTGACGATTGTACGTATTTGTTGATTTTGAGACTGCCATCGTAGTTTCTCTTCGTTTCTACGAGTAAATGCAGCAGATGACTAACTGAACATAAAGAGCAGTGATGCAAAGTTTTTAAGATTATCTATATGAAAAACATCATATGACGAATATTAAGTTCAAATTGAATTTAAAAAGTAAGTTCTCTTTAATTATAAAAAACAAGAAGTAACACAACGCATCACCCTCAGAATTCAGAAATCCAAGTTCACTTGATCATAGATAATTCAAGTTTGGTTATGTTGTCAAGTTGTCTATGACGGATGTCGTTTTGTCGCCAATTGGTCGTCAAAATTTCAATGGCTGTTTGGAGATGCTGTGCCATGGAGCCATAAATAACAAGCATGCTGCGCAATGACTACATAAAGATACACGGATGAAATCCTTTGATTAAATACCCAATACCAACGCTACCTTGTATCGTTTTAGTGATGTAACAATTCAAATGAAGATTAAGGACTTATTAACTATATTTCATATCAGTTAATATGTCTTTATTTAATTAAATAATGAATTATATGATACAAAACTTACATGTTATAACAAAATAAATAAAAAGCAAAATAAATTAAAATTATTTACTTCTGGATAAATACATTTTAAAATTGAATATTTATGGAAGTTACTTAAAATGTCAAAACGACATTGCGATATGTCTGTCAAAATAAAGTATAAACAAGTATTCTGTTTCGTGCTCTCCTCTAATTTAATTCCAATATGTTTTAAATGCTATTAAATATAAAGCGTATTTATAAGAACTTGTAATAACTTCTAATTAAAATGTCTATTACTACGTTGGTACGTATTATATTTAAATTAAGCGAATGTGTGTTCCGGCCTCAATCAAAGTATCGTCATCATTGAAAATTTTCAAATTTCAGTATTACTTACAATTAAAAAAGGAGAACGCGCACGAAGAATCAATCTGGTGTTGCACTTGGAGTCAAATAGAGAGTGAAAAACAGAAGGAGAATAACGAAGATGAAAATAACGAAAATTCGAAGTAACTATAACCTGTCTATTTTTAAATATACTCAAACTCTGAAAGTATATATTTTAAGGATATATCATTACTGCGCGAATTTAATAACCTTATGAAAGATTGAAATATGCAACAGTTAGACCTTTTATAAGTCGTTAAATTAAAATACCGTAAAAATTACCGTTATATGCCATACAACTGCAATATAGTTAGCTGCAAAATATACATTTTAACAGTACAGTATAACTTTAATTATCAAACATTTTTACAGTTTAAATAGATTAGTGTTAAAATTATTTTAAAACCTATTATGGTTTCTCCTCCATAATGTGAGATATACAGTTTTACTAACAGATTCTTCTGGGTTAGATCCTGTCTGTATTTCAATTTATTTCTATTTAAATTAAATTACAACTTTTAATCAAATCTTTGTCAAATTACAGTCACTTATAAAAAACACGCTTTTCTACTCTCATAGCCCCGCACTAGGATTTTGTCCTGTGTCGCAGGTGCCATGGTCACACAAAGACAAATACACAAACACTCAGACCCAGAACTGAAATCTAAATTCATCATTTAGATGTCTGTCTGGCCGGGAATTGAACCCAGGACCCACTGCGCGTCAGACCGGTACCGGTGACCGCTCCGCCACGCGGGTTGTCATAAATATAAAACACGATAGTCACTTATAAAATAAGTTGTAATATATTTTTTTTGCAATTCCAGTCACTCCACACATTCTCAAAGTGCCCCAGAGAACTATATCGTGACAGGAGGCCTGGACGACATCATTAAAGTGTGGCAATTGGAAAATGGAAGATTGCAAGAGAGGCACCAGCTGGAGGGCCATTCCCTTGGAGTGGTCTCCGTTGTAGTTAGTCCTGATGGGAAAAGTAAGGCATACCATAGAAATCTTTTGTTTTTAGTGAAAATATTAATGTAGTAAAATGGCTAGATCATTTTATTGTTTATGAAAAAATCCAAAAAACCATCTCCTAATTAAAACTTACTGGTACTTTCTTCTCTTATGTTATTAATTAAATATTACAATAGTTCTCTTTTATAATAACACTAGCTTCCTTAAGGGACATAAAAGTAGTCGCTATCTTTAAACATTTTTCATGCAGATTCCCATTTTTTCTTGTATTAAATATAGCCTATGTTTATCAGGGATAATGTAGGATACTAATTTTGAAATCGGTCCAGTAGTTTCGGAGCCTATTCAATACAAACAAACAAACAATCAAATCTTTCCTCTTCTATAGATAAAATGCTTTATTGAAACTGCAGATATCATATCATAAATATTTCTAATGTATCATTTTTATGATAATTCTGGCATTAGTGTGATAAAATTAAATCACCTTGTCAGTATATGGTACTGAGAGCTGGTGGAACCTTCTTTTATTTTCTTTTTCCTCTATCTATCTATCTATCTATCAGCCTTTGAAAGTCCACTGCTAGACATAGGCCTCCTATAAATTGACCACTCTGACCAGTCCTGAGCCATTTGAATCCAGGTTACCTGCCATTTTCTTCAAGTCATCAGTCCACCTTGCCGGAGGAACTGATAACTTGTAATTATTTTCTCTGCTATTTCTCTTATTTATCGCTTTTAAGATATTTGCTTGATGACATTTTCAGTTTCTTAGTTTCTTTTGTACTTTGTGGTATTTATTTCATTTGTAAAGTTTAATGGTTTATTTTAATTTCCCAGCTCTAGCTAGCAGTTCTCAAGACTCTTCCGTAGTTTTATGGGATATTGTAACAGGAGATAAATTGAAGACAATGGAGACAGGAACAGCTGATGTTTGGACGCTAGACTTCTCGCCGGACGGTAAACATGTCATCACCGGCAGCAATGCTGGCAAGATCTTGATGTTTTCAGTAGAAACTGGACAACAGGAGCAAGCTTTGGACACAAGAGGAAAGTTCACATTAAGTGTTGCTTATGTAAGTGTGAAATTGTAAATTATATTTTAGTTCTTTTCATGAGAATTGAAGTAGAAGTTCCCTGGAGAAATATCTAATACACTAGAACCTTGATTATCCTAACCCTCAGTTATCCAAATGATGACGTGATTTATCCGAACACTCAATTATATTAACATTAGTGCGAAAATACATTGTTTAATACAATGGTTCGAGAACCAAGAAAAATATCCAATGCAACTTCTCCTTTTCAAACTATTGCGAAACTTAACCAAAATTGACGGCACTATGAAAAAAAATTAACTAAGCATTCTACTTTTATCAACCATTTATATACATATACTTTAAAAACCGCTTTATAGACTTCCTAATATGACGGTATTTGTATTATAACCATAAAATAAAATTTCACCATTTTCAGAGTCCAGACGGCAAATACATAGCAAGTGGAGCATTGGATGGTATTATAAATATTTTCGACGTAGCTCAAGGGAAACTTGTGCATACTCTTGAGGGCCACGCAATGCCTATTCGCAGCCTTTGTTTCTCACCAGACTCACAGTTACTGCTCACTGCATCCGATGATGGTCACATGAAGCTCTATGATGTGTAAGCTTTTACGTTTTTTGATCAATTTTCTACTTAACTTAACTCTACTTAACTATGATTTTGTGTATGATGAATTCATCCTGTGTATTTATCATGTAAATACACTTTGTAAAATTCTATTAGTGTAAACAGAGACAAAACATTCTTCTTTGTTCAACCGGGCTTGCATGGATTCTATGAAATATTCTAAGAATGCTCGCTTGCTTGATGTAAACAACACTAGAACACGCAAACAGTTGCTTGGGGTGTTCTTAAGTGTTCAGACATGCTCACTTGTTTTTGTGTTCTAGTAATTTGAATTCTTTTTTTTTTTACTACATTTATTGTATTTACAATTTTCCTGTCAGAATCAGATGTACCGTACCCCTACCAACCTCAGTATTAAAACAAATGACCATCAGCATTCGCTCATGTGATATAAATCCTCCTTAAAAATAATTATATTTCGTGGTTCTAAGCTTTGGTATTTTGGTGTGAATGCTGGACACGAGATTTCGTTTATACTAAGAAATAAAAAAAAAAAAAAATACTCATGTTGTAGCTCTTTGTTCGTTTGGTCTAAACCAAGGCTGTCCAACCGCTAATGGAAGTGGGCACAAAATTTGCAACCAAGATCGTCTGCGGGCCATACTATCTTGGAAGGGCTGGACCTGGGGTTGGGCAGCCTTGGTCTAAACCAACCTTGAAAAAATTACTATATTAAAATATTTATTTCTGTGTGATAGGGTTCACGCTAATTTGGCTGGAACACTATCAGGCCATGCTTCATGGGTCCTCTCGGTGGCATTCTCCCCAGACGGCAAAAGATTTGTTTCCAGTAGCGCCGATCGAACTGTACGCGTGTGGGATTTGGAGAGCATGCAGTGCCAACATGTGTTCAAAGAGCATAATGACCAGGTTTGACAATAGTGCCAATTTAATATTCATACCTAATGTGTAAACATGAAATTAAACTTATTTTAGTTTAAATGAAATAACACATTAAGGTGTATCTCTAAAACTTGATGTTGCAAATGTCCATAGGCGACGGTGACTACTTACCATCAGGTACCGTATGCCTTATCGTTAGGTTTAAGTGTAAAAAAAAAAAAAACTTTCTACTACTAATACAATCAACAAAAAGTTAACTTTGTATACGAGTAAAGAAATACTATTTATATCGCAATATAATCTATATGAATATATAAACATGTGATGGTGTTTGTTTGTAACTCAATCACGCAAGATCCACTGGTTCTATTTACATGAAATTTTGCATGGATATAGTATGTATTATGTACCTAGGCAACTTAAAAACTAGTTTTGGTTTCGATATTTTGCATTATTTAAAATAACAATTATTTCTATATCCCGTAGCAAAGTACGAGTAATTCAGCTAGTCATTTATAAACATTGTTATCTAAATATTAAGAAAGCAATACATTTCTTAGAAAAGATATAAGCGATTTACCCGAAAACATTGCGAAAAAAATTAGGACAAATGTTTTTTTTAAGTATAATAATTTTAATTATCTATATTTATTTCAGGTTTGGGGTGTAAAGTTTAACGCGGAGAGCAATAAGATCATCTCAGTATCGGAGGATAAGAGTTTAAATATTTATGACTGCCCATTGTAAGATTTTGTAAAAACATTAAATAAAAGATATTATACAATTCAAAAGGTTTTATTGACTAAAGGCGCAATTCCACTGACATAACAGTGGAATTGTGACAACAGTCGATCATGTATTGAAACCGTCCGACATATCGTACAAAATTCAATTTTCGTCGCATGCGGATTTGGTTGCCCCACGTCGCATGTGTGTTGTCATACATGAGTGTTGCATGCGTTTGAAATGATTCCATTCAGTTTCAGTTTGGCTCTGCTTATTGGTTATCGCATTGAACTAGAAAAGTCGAAAATAATCGCCATAATATTGAAGAAGAAATATATATGTTAACAGCCAAGTACTTTAATATAATTTGACCAACAAGTTGGTTGCTGATGATATAAATGATACATCATTATCATCAAAAAATCGAAATTTCACACGGATGAGTAATGATTTTCAGAACATACTTGAAACATTCTCACCTATGATAAAAAATGAGGCTGTCAACAGAAGTGAAAACTTAAAAAGAAAATCATCATAAAATAATATAAGTTTTCTTAAACATAATTACGTAACTAAATTAGTTAAAGGCATCTATTATTGTATGTGTGCAAGCGTCAGCGTTGAGCGTTAAACACGTTAAATGTATGTGCGCGATCGAAATTTCGCTGCAAAATGTAGCCAAATTCGCCGAAATGCGTTCAAAGCTGACGTTTTACTGTATGTTTCTACAATTCTACAACGTCTACTCTATGTTTCTTGGCTTAATACAGGCCATTGGTTACTATCGTTTGTGTGATAGTGATAAGCCACTCAATATTCGGTCGGCGCTAGGCCTATACAAAATAAAGATATGTCTTATTTAGTTTGGAATGCGATCTATCGTCAAATCCGAGAAACGTTATTCGATAGCGGCAATACTGCCCGTATTGCCGCTATCTACAAATCCTGAAACTGTGTCGCTATCTATTGTTTATTATCGTCCAGTATTGATCGCGTGTAACGTCTATCTCTTTTTAAATCCGAGAAACACAAATCGTCCAGGACTAACAGCACGTATAGCTCAGTACCGGTAACTACTTACGCCATCTATAGTCAAATCCAAGAATACTTTAATTAACATTAGCATGTCGGTGTCGCGAACATAGAACTTTTTTCCCTATCGAAAAGTGCTCAAAAACATGTGCGTCATGGGACGCTCGACAGAAGTGATAACTTAAAGTTTCAATATTAATCATTTCAATTGAGTTATGCGAATAAAAGAGAGAGAAGCGATTTTAATGTTCTATAATTCGGGGGAATTATGGTAATAATCAATGAAACCAAGAGTTTTCTCGTTCGTCCGCTCCATGTGCCCGCCCCAAGCCGCAACAGTCTGTTGAACGTTGGATAGCAGGATAACGCCATCGGGAGGCAACAATAGTCAAGATATAGTATGCGGTGCGACGACACATTTGTTATCGCCCTGTGTTATAGAAAGACACGTGTGTATCATGAGTTAAGACCGCATTCTACCTGTTGCCTCAGTGGAATTGCGCTATAACTTTGGATAATGTAATAAAGTGGTAACCCTACAATACCGAACTATTGTTGACAGCTGTCATAACCGGCATAGACATTAAAATTTAAAAATTGACATTGAATGTCAATTTTCAAATTATTGATTGGAAGAAAATAGATTTTCGTGAGTTTTCCATATTGTAAAATATAAACAAGTAGAAGTAAGAAAATCTTAACCAGGATTAATAAGCGATAAAGTAGGAATAATGATTGCAAGTGCAGCGGTAAGTGCATCAAACAAAAACTCTAAAATACATGCATTATAAGCATATGTTATTATTTTCTTTTTCTTCGCATATTTTGCAGTATTCCTTGCTGTACAAAAAAGAGAAAGCACACGATGATCAGATATACTGCTGTGCGTGGACACAGGCTAATCTTTCTGATGACGAGTCGTAAGTTTTAATGAATAATAAAAGGTTTCTCATTTATTTTGATAATAACAAAAGCGTTTTCTTACGGCGTTATAATGACCGGTCATTTCAGTGTTTATTAATTATTAATAAGATTTCACAATGTAAATAGGTGTAGTAATGTTAATAAATGACGAAAAATATAAATAATATAATTCTAATTAAGACTAATGAACAATAATAATTGTTAATAAAAAAAAAAACAATTTGGAATTTTTTGTTTCTTCTAATGTCATCAAGTGTCCTTATGTTTGTATCTACTAACAATTTATGAATAGCAAAAATACCATTAGTATCATTACCGTCACACTGCGTGGTGCAAGGTCACCTGGCAATGTTAGAATTATAAACACTTGAGTTTGGAAAATATTTTAAAATCTACTATAAATACTAAGGCATGTTATAATACCTCCTAATAGGTATTTTGTCTTTTCTTTAGTACTTGGAAGTTTGACTGACCCAAGTATTTGATAAAAATATAGAAAGGTTATGCACTGCAAAACAAAGTCACTATGTTTTTTGCTCAAAAATGTAGCTAAAATATACAAATAAATTTGAAAAATAGAGATTGTAAAATTAATATTTGTAATTTAATAAATGGAAGGTTCTATTTCCTGGTAATAGTTTATTTCTTTTTGTGTTCATAGATATTACTTGCTTTTGAAAATTAGTCATTGCTGGTTAGTAGCCTTTCTTGCTGATCATTCGCTGACACAACTAAAAGAAATAATACATGTTTGCTCTATATATTTAGTACTCTGCCTACTTCTACTTGTAATTCTTTTATGATAACCTTTTGGTTTTTCTTACTAGATAATTATAATATAGAATACATACTTTTTTCTTATATGTTACTTTTTACATTTAATTTTTTTATGTTTAGGGCTCCCCCAAAGGACATAATAGTTACAGCTGGATCACTGGCCGTTATCAAAGTGTGGCAATGGGAGCAGAACAAGCTAGAATTCAAGGCAACTCTCAAAGCTCATATCCTAGCTATCACATCACTGTCTTTCAGCCCCGATGGACTAAGTAAGGTTCATTTAACTCTTTTTTGTAAGATTGAGTAGCACACAAACTTGTAACCTCATAGCAAGTGGTCACTGTTGCACATGGATTTCTGTAAGCAACTTCATATAGGCTTCTATCTGCCGTCACTATATGTAAGGGTACCAACCACACACTTCATTAGATATAGTTATAGCAGTGATACCTTCCCAATTGAACCATACTCATTTAATCACCTGCTAAAACATGGAAAAAATAAATGGGTTCAACAGTATTGATGTTTTGTTATTTTACACTGCACCATGGCAATTTTGTTTATTAATGTACTAACTTAAATCCAATAAAATATTTTATTTCATAATTTTCAGCACTGGTATCAACTGCAATGGATTTTTCCCTGAATGTATGGGACATGGTAACTGGGCGATGCGTCCACCAGATACCTGCTCCTAATGTTTGGAGAGCAACCTTCGCCCCTGATGGCATGCATGTTGTGACTGGTTGCCACTCTGGTGACCTCGTAATTTACAATGTTGTGAAAGGGAGTGTGGTCACCATTATTGATACTACAGAACGATTTGCCATTGATGTTTCTTGGGTAAAGATTGTTTATTTTAAATGACTTAGAACTACATTTTTATTTGCTTTTGATTCTCGCATTTTATGTACCTATATGTTATAGAAATTATTTTTAAAATTTTGCATGTTTGTCTCATGTCTCTGTGTCATGTTTGAAATTGCATGAAACCAAAAGTGAATTCAATTTTAAGGATTAAAAATGTATTTACAGTTCATATTTTAAGCTTACGTTTGAACATTTCATTTTATTAAAATCCATCTAATCTACTTAATGTTAGTACAATATAAAGTTTTGATATGTAATTTTTAAATATAGGTAAACTGTGCCCCGCAGGTAATATCTAAAATTATCAAATGTAAATCTTGATTTCAGAGTTTTAATGACCAATACATAGCGAGTGGGTCAACAACTGGTACAGTGTGTGTATTGGATTCTGTTCATGGCAAGATGGTGCACACCTTCAGAGACCACAGGGAGTCTGTTAAGAGTGTTGAATTCTCTCCCAATTCCAAACTACTACTGACATCTTCAAATGATGGTTCCTTCAAAGTGTATGATGTGTAAGTTTGAATTAATTCTGATATTATTTTATTTTAATAATAAAGTTTATACTGTAACAGAAGTGGGTGCATCAATGATATATAGTATTGATGTATAAATTACGTACATTATCATTACAAATTATATTATAACAATATAATATTTAATGCTTAAACAGCAAAGTTTATTTAAATTTGCTTTATTTAACAGACCAATGACGTCATCGCTTAAAGTATAGAAATCTGAATCCATGCGTTCTGGACTGTCACTAATATACAATGATTTATCATTGGCATAAAACTTAAAAAATCAGAGGTTAGTAAAGTGATTAAGAGGTTAGTCAAGTCAAATCAACCAACAGGACTTCAGGTGGCGTGGACGAGTGTTATTAGTGTATTCATGGTGTGTGGACGAGTGTTAGTAGTCTATTCGTAGGCTTTCGGCCTACAGACTGAATTAACAGGTCCAGGTTCACCATTCCTATACTAATACACTTGAATAAAATGCGTATGTTATAGTGTGGCCGGCACGCTGCTCCACTCGCTGCACCAGCCGTCGTGGGCGCTGAGCGCGTGCTGGGCGCCCGACGGCCGCCGCGTGGCGCTCGCCACCGCCGCCGGCGAGGTCATGCTCGCGCTGGCCGACGGGCTGCAGGTGCTGCGCAGCTTCAAGGAGCACGACGCTGACGTACGTACCGACCGCCAGGGGGACCGACGCCCGCCGCCGGCGAGGTCATGCTCGCGCTGGCCGACGGGCTGCAGGTGCTGCGCAGCTTCAAGGAGCACGACGCTGAC
>DWLI01004787.1:0-10578 GCA_018249915.1 Cecropterus dorantes dorantes
ATAAATAATTTACTACAAATAGGAAATATTGACCTTTATACATATTTTTGTTCTCTTATACGCATATACTAGACTCGTATATAATACTAGACTTCACCAGCCTTGACAGTTTTGTTATCTTTATAATATTTTGCTGCCGGTAATTAGTTTCTGCTGGCACGGGTCTTCTCTCAGATTGCGAGTTTCAGGCCATAGTCCATGCACTGGTCAAATGCAAATTGGTAGACTTCACACACCTTTAAGAACTTTTTAAAGAACTCTCGGATGTGTAGGTTTCTTCACAATGTTTTCCTTCGCCGTAAAGCAGTGATAATTAACTGCTAATACGCACTTAATTTAAGAAAAATCAGTGGCGCGTGTCTGGGATTCGAACCTCGGACTCCCGATCGATAAACACAGTTTCAACAATTAGTCTATCACTGCTCTGATATAGGAAGAAACTTATTTCCGTAATGGATTGACAGAAATTAGTTTCTTCCTACATCTAGCAGATGCCTATATATTTTAAGTCTCCAAAAAGATGTCCAAAGTTTATTCTCTACTATGCATGCATATTGCATATATTAGCAAAAAAATATTACAGAGGATTGAATTGAATAATATTTGAGAATAAGTAATAAGAGTAATTTTTACATTCCTTTGTCCATCTGTTTATGTTTCAACATTTCTCTTTTACTACCTTGACTCAATAATATTTCAACTGTAGAAGATTTGATAATAATGATTAGGATAAATAGATAAATGTTCAAAGTGCTAATATAGAGATATAATTATAAACAATATAAAAACACTAATAATGATCCATCCACGTCAAATGTACGCGCGGAAATGGATTTTTTATATATTATAACAATTTTATAAATATTATTGCATTAAAAATTCCAGGTAGCGCGGAGTTACGGCGTCCCCTTCGTAGAGACGTCAGCCAAGACCCGTATGGGTGTGGACGACGCCTTCTACACGCTAGTGCGCGAGATCCGCAAGGATAAGGAGAGCCGCGGTAAGAAGTACAGGCGGGGCAACAATTTAGGCGACCGCCGTAAGTATAAGTGTACGCTGATATAAACAAACACGAGGCCGTGTTAACCATATCTGTTGGTGTGCGAGCGGAATGCATACTTGGTGCGCATTTTCATTAGACGATGCGTGATCTCGATTTTGGTGACGTTCCGTGGAATGGAATTATTTGAATTTGAATGGGGAAACCGGTTGCCGATTTTACTCAGTAGAGGCGTAAACTAATCCGCCATGTTGAAGCCATAGACAAAATAGTTCTTTTAACATTGCAATGTCAATGTGACAGATGTGTGATAGATTAATTTGGTGGGCAATCGCACTTTTTTCCTGCGTGCTACTTTTATATTACGTCGTAATTGGCCAAAAACGTCTCACACATGAGATATGTAAATGCCATAATAGGGGAAAAATTCGCACTTTGAGTAGAAATAATCTCGACGTTAGACTTGTATTTACCACTATAATATTACTACCCCGGTATCTTTAGATTCTATTAACCTACCCAAGATACCTATTGGTAGTAATTTAACTATCAATTTCAATAATTTCTTATTCCATATTGTCTCATGAGTTCACGATGTTATCCTCTAATGAAAATGCGACCATACTCGATCAATTCTAAAGTCTACTTGGATGCACTCCAAGTGTTGTATGTTGTGTTAGATATACAGGCTGGTTTTACTTTTAAACTTGATGTAGTAGTACAAAAAATATTGTAACCCTATTTTTGTGCATACTACTGCATCTCGTGATGATGCCTACTTGATTTATGTAATTTATTCTTGCTAAAATTACATTATATAATAATAAATGCAATTGTAAATAACATGAACATCATAGGATCGTATATCTATTACAAATATATCAGTTTAACGAGCTATTAACGGCATTCGAGACCTCGTCTATGTTTGGCATCATATGTGTCCACCGTTATGTACTGTGTAAAGTTAGGAATATATTTCCGTGAAATATGATTGCTATTGTTTTATTTTTGCACACATTCGCACGCTTCGCACAACAAAGTATGATTCAATCTTAATGAGCTGAAATCCACAGATTACATTTTAAAGTTAAGATTACAGTTTGCAGTATTTACAGATAAAAATATGTGACCATTTTCTTGTATTCATAGTGTTTCGGTTCTTGCTGTAATTTTTTTTATACGCGATTGTAGTTGGTAACAGATATAAACAGATTCCGCGCCTTTTGTTAAAGCATCATCATTTTTTGAGTACTTATTCGCGAATTCAGTATTCGCGGCATATGAGCGAAACATAACGCGAATAAGGAGCTTCTACTGTTTATCATTTGTTGGTATGATAATATAATACTAATATATGAAGTTATTTACTACAGTTGTAATAGTGGACGCGTATGAATGCCAAAACTTTTATAGTTCTTTATCATATTACAATTGTTATGAACTATTTCAAAGTATTTTAGTAATATGTATAACTAATGTTGAATTGAATTTCCATTGTGCATGTAAATACTTTTCATAATAACATTTCATGAATTATTGCCGTGAATATTGTGCACAAAATATATAATTACTTATCATATGAATAGCTTCTAAATGGTAATAGCAACATGATAATTGAATAACACTGTAAAATATGTCATATTTGCTATAAAATGTATTCAAAATATTGTAAAATTGCTATTTGTAATGTTTTGAAGATATTTTCTTCAAGTATAATATTCAAGGCCAGTATATTTTTTGTGGCAACACAGCAACTTAAGTAATGGCTTAAAATTAACACAGATCTTACAGTTCGTAAGTTGATATAAATAACAGGTTTATCA
The DNA here is from genome assembly GCA_018249915.1 of Cecropterus dorantes dorantes. Classification (NCBI taxonomy): domain Eukaryota; kingdom Metazoa; phylum Arthropoda; class Insecta; order Lepidoptera; family Hesperiidae; genus Cecropterus; species Cecropterus dorantes. Next base: position 2,824 of record DWLI01004787.1, read on the forward strand.
TCACAATAGTGAATACTTTATTTTTGAAATACATTTGTGTTTAAGCGCTTCCATAGAATATTAATTGTAACAGTAGGCATTTTCATTTAACATTTTTTTTGTTAATTAAGGAGACCTTTACAGCCCTCAGATGCAAAAAGCGATATTTCATTTGAAGTAAGTTTCAAGAAAATGGATGTTTTGTGAAAGTCATTTTCTTGTATCGCATAGTAAACTTACAGATATGATGTTTTCAAACTCGATTTTTAATATATTAAAACACCGCAAAGTTACCGTCATTCGACTTAGATCATAAAGTGCATAATTTCTTAAGGTATGCTAAGCCATAAACATCAAAAAATCGTTTTTTATTTTTAAATTCCTTTGCGCTTCTGAGGGCAGTTTAGGATGTGGCTTATATCAAGCAAAAGTGAGCAACACCTGGGCGATCTCAAAAGGGTTCAAATATATTCGTATGATAGCATAACAAAGCTGGCATAAATCTATGCCCACGATTTGCACATAATGTTGCCATATTATAGATTCCTTTTTGATGTTATACAAGTAAATAATTACTTTTAAGTCTTTACCACAACTTGTTTCAAAAATTAACATCAGTTTCCTATTTTAATTTATATATACCGAAGTTTTAACATATAAATCTGTTTTTATAAAATAATATCTTTGTTTAATTATACATTAAAATCTCATATATGCTTATGCTACTTAATGTAAATCGGTACAATTATAATTGAGACGTCGCATTTTTATAAATAATATTACATCTACATTTGAATGATTCTCTAAACTAGGTTTTTTTTCTAATAGTCATAATATCACTTGCTGTAACACAATCATTTATCGAATTATTAAAATTTACGGAACAATAAATGTGACTTATGATGTAAGTAGATGGCTCTGAGATGTTATTAACCATTACAAATATTATCACATATAAAAATTCAAGTCTATGATAGTAGTAACTACTCTTAAAGTAACAGAAGAAATTTGTTATAGTGATCTAATAATATTACTTTGTGTTTAAATTATGTGAACACGTTCTGTGCCACCGACTCGCCACGCCTGTTCTTGTGAAATTTACCGCGGTGCCAGCAACACGCCAGGCGCGCTCAATCTGCTTTTTATAAATATATATAAAAAAAATGGCGTATGTCCTATACATATTTTGTTCATTATATTAATATAGTTACTCTCGTACAAAAACCATGGATATGTATTACTAACATTTACGATACCTGCATATTTAATTAACAACTTAATTAAACATTTATAAAGTATCGCTTATGATAGTGTTTATATGCATACAAGACTCCAATTAGATCTGAATTGGGTCACAATGGCATGCAAATATTTTATAGATAATATAAACTTCTGTGTTGCCATTATTTGCGAATAAACAAAAGTGTCTTTATGATTATTGCATAAAACAAGTGTGCCAGGTTCTATCATATTATGTTAAAAAGATCTATATTTAACAAAATTTCAACCGATATTTCTATTTCCCGATTAAAATTCGATTAAAGATTACCAAGTCGAGTTTCATCACATAAAGAAAATAATACCTATGTCACTTGTGTCTAATAGGAAATATATTTCGATCATTTTCAATTTTAATAAAATGATTACTCAAAACTGAGTGGCAACTATTTTATATTTTCTTACATATCTTTCAAGCTTTTTCTACAGTTTATAATAAAACTATATCTCTTAATGTATATATAAATATGTAAATATGTACGCTGAAATAATAAAGTTAAATCTAAATTTTAATAATGTTTTCAATTTGAATGAACTACAATTTTTGAACATATAAAATTAATTACCAAACATAATTGACTTATTATATTATATCAATTCTTTCGCTGCAATGAGATGAATTATACATATTAGAAGCAACATTGCTTCTGCTGCTGAATAGTAGATGAATATTATTATAATTAAATACTTAAATCTTTATTATTCGTAATAATAGTAATTGTAAATTTAGTGTTGTTGAATGTTTTCTACTGTAGTAAAATATTAAAGGAAAAAATTCCTAATTTTTCTACTGTCAACACTGACTTAAAAATGTGTTAAAACATACTTTTACATTTCTAATACCCGGCGTAGTTGAGAGAATGGATGCTCTTATTCTTAATTATACAAAAAATATCATTTTAAAGCGCACAGTAGGGGAACTGTTGTTGTAGCAAGCGTTAAGTTAAATTTTCGTGTAAGTCGCATTTTGGCCTCTTGCCATGTCGCGCCTTTAGTTATAAATCGCAACTAAAAATATCTTTTAAATATTATTATACTTAATTTCTTACCGCTAGATAATACTAAATTCTCAATCTGTTTTCATATTAAAAGCATAACTTTCATACTAAAATATTATTGGACATTAGTTTTATTATCTTTTTGATTAGTTCGCCATGTTTTTTTTCATAGTGCTTAAATATGATCCCGCCTCGTCCCCAATTTTCGTGATAGGATGTGTTAAGTCAATGTCATGAAGTTCAATTCTTTAGTATACATTTTATCATAAAATTATGTTTATATCTCTATTTTCTATAATTTTGCGGAGTAATCGATTCTGTGTTACATACACCTCGAACTTAGTAATTTTACTAATTACGTCGTGTAAACTAGTGCAAAATATCGATCGATAATAGTCAGTTTACTCAATAACGGTTAATAGGTACAATGAAATCATTAAACGAATTTTTTTATACATTCAAGTTTAAGTAAATAATTTCGACAATTATTTTTTAGTTTTAAGTGTCTAATATTAATATTTGTGTACCTTAGTTTAGATTATTAATTTTATTAATAAATTAAATAAAATGAGCTGCGACTTGATTCGTTTGCGGAAACTACCTAGCATTTTGCCATGTGGATTACTTTTCATTATACATTATAGCTTGTATTTTTTTACAATTTTGTTATAGGTAAAATAAAAATCATGTATTTTAGCAATTCTATACACAGTTTGAAGTACCTTATTACATGGTTATTATCCGATTTGATGCTAGTGCACAATTTGTTCAAAGTATATTACTATTGTAATTAATTAATTCTGTAATAATAGCACAACGATGTGTGCTAAACAATCAAATCAAATAAATAAATAAATTGGCAAAATAAGTATTGTGTTTCTTTGTCGTAATATGATTAAAACCCCTATATTTTCCTTCATAAATATTTCGAAATTTTACATATAAGTTGTATTTATATCTGTCTATAAAGTAAGCGTACTGAGGCTCTCATGGTCGTAAGTAATTTCATTTCGAAATATTGGCTACTCTGCAATTCTTACAGATGCACTATAATTACAGTAGATCTACTGTATTATCAACATTTCTACTGTCTGCTGTAATGGGTCAATATAGTCTACAGTAGAGTTTATTTCGATTATGATCGGAGAATGACCTTTTTTTTCGTCGTCAAATTTGTACAATCAGGTAAAATAAAATTCAAGGCCGAAGTTAGTACATTGAGAACTATCGATGTGATAATACGTTTCTAGAAAAATATCAATACAATCACTAAGTACGAAATATGCAGCATCACGCGTTATCTCAAGGAAATGACAACTCTACAAGATGATTATTATATCATTACTGCACTAAAGCTGGGTGAAGAAATGGTTTTAACCGATATGAAGAAGTAGACGAAGGTGTTGGCGAGTAAGTAAGGCGAGGAATGTGACAACATGCCACGTGATTCGTAGAACAATGTGGCTATTAAATTTTAAAAAATATGTAAGCTACAAAAAAATCTGCTGGTTAGTAATCATTTTTCATGACCTCGTTATTGACACGCGTTGGAAAGAGAGGACTGTTTAATAAAAATATACATTGTGTAGGACAAATATATTTTTGCAAAACTTAGATAAATATCTTAACATTTACCAAAATAAAGACCAGTTAGAAATAAAATTTTGAGAATCGTCAAATTAGACCCCATCGAGAATCGTTGTCGGGAAAGAAGTTGGGCGTCTTATCGAAATAAGGCTAGGTGCTCTCAATAAAATTACCTTAGTAAGTATCATAATATAAAGTCAGAGTGGCAGTGTGATATTCTTAGCACTGCCTAATGCGGTATCTGTTGCGTTTACTACCTTGATCTTTGCTCTCTATGGTATTGTATATTCTGTGGTTGTCTGTCACTGTCAGTTGTGATTTGTCACGTCACTCACGTCATAACAGAAAAATCTTAACATAGTAAAATCTAAATTAAATGGATATTTATTAAAAGCGGCAAAACTAGCATGGATGCAAAAGACGTGTGCGTAGAAATAGAGAACGATGAATTCTATAGCAAATTCCTCGTCGACTCGGTCAAACCGATCATCGGCGAAAACATATCGGTGTCTGAACAGGTCACAAAACTGGCACAAGGGATCGAGAAACTCACTAAAAGTTTAGAAGTGCAGGTTTTAGCAAAGCACAATGACCTGCTGACGCAGGCGAGCCATATATCCGACCTGGAAGCAATGCTGGAGGCTGTCCGGTTACAAGTCCAAGGTTTATTGCGTGGCGCCGAAAAACTAAAAGAACGCGTCCACACACCATACTATTCGTTAGAAAACCAAACCATCATGCTCGAGAGGGTTCAGATCACCTGCAACCTCCTCAGGCACACTGCAAAAATCTTATCACTATGGAATAAACTCAGTTCTGTAAAAGATAACCCTGCGAAAGAGGCTATGATTCTCTTCGAGCTCAACGAACTGATAAGCGACTACGACTTCGAGGGAATAACTCTTTTAGACGACGTATTAAAACAAGTTGCTCAAAGAAGACAAGAGTTATTGTCAAGTTCCACAGAGTTACTTCAATCTAGCTTACTGAGCGGAGACAAAGCGAACCTCCTCCAATGCTTTAAAGTGTTCCACAACTTGCAATGCACAGAACAACAGATCAAAACTACCGTAGATAACTTCCTAAGCAGCTTGAGGAAAGAAATTAGTAATGCTCTCAATGTGCAAATGGTATCGATAGAAGTAAAGAAATCCAGCTCTGGCCGCGTTGCACCAGGCAAGGCCAACATCATGAACTCCCATGATTTCAAGATTAAGCTATGGGATAACATTGAGAAGCTGTTCAAGGTGGACATCTACAATGGATGCATGAAGGTGATTATGTTACAAAATGTAGTTACCGAGCTGCATGCCATTGGTAACTTCAGAAATATCGCTAAAAACTTCTGGTCTGATCTCTCCAAAATATTCAGTATAGAATTAGAAAAGAGTCCTCTAAATGTCAGTCAGTCTGTGGAGATTGACTATCCTAAACTGCTGAAGTGCTTCAATGATCTCCTGTCCAGGCTCAAATGTAAAAACTTGGAAATGAATAGATCATATTTAACAAAATGGGAGAATGCTTTCCTCTCCAAATCATTGGGAAAATTGCTGGACCCAGTGAGGACTATGTGGCATTTAAATACAGTGCCAACTATGGACCAAATTGACAATGCTGTGAGAATCATAGCAGAAGCCCTGAGCATTTCCCTTGGGGATAAACATTTGAGCATCAGTTTGGCAAACAGTGTGGCCAAAAGTATTAAACAAATGAATGTAGAGGCTGAGCAAAGGTTGTCCATGGACAGCGATGTTGCCCAGATCATAGAACCACCGACAAGTTCTCAGCAAAAGAATGCAGATCTCTGCAATTCATTGCACTACTTCTCATCACAAATAAGAAGAGTACTGGTCAATATGAACTCAATGTTGCCACAAGAAAGTGTACAGATTGTACAGAATAGTCTTAAGGATATCAGTAGTCTGCCAATTCTCCAACAATTTGCTGAATCAATCAAAAACTCCCTGTATATCATATTGATGACTATGCATGATGAACCGGATTTAATCAGAGCTGATGAGCCTAATAACAAAACCCTCTCCTGCTCTCCGTACATGAAAGAACTTCAACAGTTTGTGTCCAGATGTAAGGATATCTACTTGTCAATGTTTACTGAGAAATCTGCTCTAAATGAGTGTTGCATGGACATCTCAAAGGCTTGCATTGAAAGATTTATCCAACATGTTTGTAATGTTAGGCCTGTGAGCAAATATGGTCGTGCGAAGCTGCAGGCGGACTGCAAACATTTAGAAACGTCACTTGCGCCATTAATAAATGATATATCTGAGTTAGGTGACCATTATCGCCAATTGAAAGCGTTATATCTATTGCTCGAGAAGACACCTCAAGAAATTGCTAAGAGTCAATATGAAGGTGCATCCTTGCCATATTCATTAGTTATGATGTTTTTATTCAGTCATGCAGAACAGCAACTGTTAGCGCCACATACTTGTGCTGGCTGGAACGTCCAAAAGCTGATGCAATGGCTAGACTCGCATAGGAACGAGAGAGATAGGCTGGAGTTTGTTGCAGGTGCCCTACAAAGATATCAAAATCATGTCAGACAGAATCAAATAGCCACTTATGATGAAGTTTACCCAATACTGCTGCAAATGCTTGAAGATGGGAGAAAAATTATTAAGAAGTAAATTACTACCACCTTCATTTGTGATAACATTTCCATAGCAAATAGTAGTAAAATACAGGCATACACCTTTCTTCAACAAACAAATAAATATTTTTTGTTATGTTTTACATTTCAAATATTAATGTATTAAATTGAATTGTATTAATTGTCAATTGTCTGTATGAGTACAGAAAATATTCCACAACTGTCTAAATATTGTTAATAGAGTTAAGGATTAAATCAAACTATATAGTCAAAAATAAATTTTATTTAAATAAAACAACAGTGTCTTCATTGTCGCCCTACCTCAGCATAGCAGCCCTGATAGCGCCGCCCACTCCAATCTGCCAGAAAAACAATATTCTATGCACTTGCAGGACATTAAAAACAAATTTCATTACAAAGCAAGACCGTAAAGCTATATAAAAAGCTTTTCGGACAATTAAGACCCAAATAAAACATACCTGTCATTCGTAAAACTAATTTACATAGCAAAATTACATACGAAAGTACAGTCTGCAGCTAAGATGAATAAATGCTGAAATCTATGAAACTACATATGTCGTGAATAAAAAAAAACGCATGATGCAGCTTGCTTGGGCCATCAAGAATGAGATGGATATCTAGGAAACATTTATACATTGTTGCAATAGATACAACTATAGATTTAGAGATGATTTCTTCAGAATGCTTTTCTTAGCCGTGAAGGCAAATGAATTAAACGAAATCAGAAACATCTCTACGTTAATACATAAGTTACAAAGTCAAATAGTTTAATGACCCATAAGATGCAATAATAAGTAACTGTTGCTACCCTCACAGATCTGTACTAGGATTTCCTCTAGTGTCGTGAGTAACTCATCAGTCTGTCTGGCCGGGGAACGAACCCTAAACCCATTGCAAGTCAGACTGGTGTGACTAGTGTCAAAGCGACTCGTCAAATTTAAACTAAATAAATAAGTAAGTAGATATGATGAGCAATAAATAATAATTAAAAATGAAAAAACTAAAAATATTGCATTAATTTTATTTAAACTATCTAAATACAACATACACCAAACATAAAAAATACCAACCAACAATCGCGTATAACTTACAATAACCTCAATATAATAACTATCTAACTTATTAATGTACACATAACAATGGCCTACACAAATGACTATTTAACATGTCTTTTAATTTATTGCAAAAAAAAAACAATTGTAAATCTGTGGCGACCTCCCGCTACTCATCGACAAGATGACGTCACCGTATTCTGAAACACGCTATCGGAGTTTTCTCAAC
>DWLI01004788.1:0-10577 GCA_018249915.1 Cecropterus dorantes dorantes
AGTAACAGATAGAAAACCTGGATCATTTCGTTCAACTTTTGATAATTGCACTCCTTGAGTCATGACTGAGTCGTATTTATAACATTAGTATTAAATGCGAAAGTTTGTGAGGATGTATGTTTGTTACACTTCCACGGAAAAACTACCACAGCCAAACAACTACCAACAGCCAAATCCATCCGGGATTTGGCTGAAGTTTGGCGTACCATAGCACAGTTTATGACCTAGATTAACTCGTTGGTTTCCGTGGTATACGTGACTAAACCTAGTCTGATATAATTATTCATTATCGTTTGTGTTATACCGACACTTAAGAGCTATGAGCGCACTCAGTAGTAATAATACCCACTTATTTCGAGTCAGTTTACTTTTTGCGAAGATGCCTTGAGATTCGTCGCAAAAACTGAATTCTTGTACAATTTCAAGCTCATTAAGCGTGACGGAACTAACTACACTTCTGGAAAATCACAATCCTCAATCATTGACTAAACACCGTGAATTTATAACAAATCATTTTATTATCGGAAAATAGGAAATAAGAAGTTACGTTTTTTTGTATTGTTATGCGCCTTCGTCTCCATTTAGACATTTAGCAAAACATCTAACGAGCCATGATCGAATATGGAGCAATGTAAGCAATTATTTTTCAGTGCTGTAATTACTTCTAATTAATTAGCGAAGGGGTTGAAACTTTTCCTGTAGAAGGTAACAAAGAGCAATCGGTGCTACATGTCTTAAAGGTTGTAGGGCTGTTGTGTTATGAATACATTAAACACATGATGATCCAACTTGTCCTAAAGGGCAACGATACTGCCCATGCCATTAATAATGTTTCATTGAGGTTCCTATATCTCCATAATAACATACGCAATAGCAAGCGCTGCTGTGATCTGGTTTAAAGAGTGTGATAAGGGAGACCCCCGTAGTCGAAACATATTTACTTAGACCTCAAGGGTATCAACACATATGTGACCAACTTAATGTAGAAAGCTTATGTTATCTGGGCTTACTATCAGATCTCCATGGGCGGTGGCCACTTTCCATCACATGGAAGCACCATTGTTTTATATTTGACGATGACCTGAACCTCATTATCCAGTAACCATCAATTCTAAATGACTTATACTCCAAACAGAACATTTTCAAGTGTATATCGGCTCAATCAATCATATTCTCAGGAGACGAGAGCGACCGGCACTTATTGTTATCTGACCAGTAATCGCTATCAACGATAAACGCTGATGTAATGAGAAAATAATCTACGGTTATGTTCATGACAACGACATCAATGATGGAAACTAAATTATTCATGCGATACTTTATCTGTCCTTGTTCATTGTACACTGGTGATTGTTTTTAATTTTATAATTCGTTTAATTTCGCACACTACCAAACCAGTCCATTAAAACAAATAAAACCGGCCAAGTGCGAGTCGGACTCGTGCACGAGTGGTTCCATACCATGATCTAAAAATAAACAGCAATAAAATCACTTATGTTGTATGTCAGCCTTCCATGAATATTTTCTTAATTCTGTTTTTATTTGTTCTTAATTGTTGCAGCGGCAAATGAAATATTTTATTTGTAAAAATTTCAACAGTCTAGCTATCGTGCTTCATTAGATACAGCCAGGTGGACAGCAGTCTTAGTAATAGGGCCCCGTTTTTACCCTTTGAGTACGGATCCCAAATAATAAACAACCGGGTCGACTTAAAGACACTTTCTCTAGTCAATATTTTACATGGCATCATATCGGCTTTATGTTAAAAATTACAATATTTCTTGCATATGAAACGAGAAAAATGCGCGAGAGTGCTCGTGCTCTCTCGAGGAGCTCATCTCGCACTCGACGCGAGCCAATTAATAAATCAGTCATTTGACGCGGTCGCATGTACGACTACACGGTACTGATAAAAATTGGATATGTCAATTATTTTTCTAGAATACACTGATGATTACTAATGTACATGCATCCATTATCATTAACATTGTCTGATCAATGCTGTTTTCTATTATAAACTTGACTTATGATATTTAAAGATTTACGCTTTTTGACATTGTAGCATACCCTGTGATGTAGATAAGTATCACTACACACAAGGACGAATAAAAACACTTAATATTAGAATTATAAATTGTATAATTAGAATTATATATTCACTTTGGTGACTTTACCCGACTTGTCAAGAGATGGCGTTACTTATATTTCTCAACATTTCATACATATACATACACATACATACAAGGTCCGATATAAATAGTGCACAATTGCTCCTCGGGCGAGGTTAACTTCCCTGGCGTGAGATCTCCCTTAGCTTAATCACTATTTAGGGGTCTGCTGGTATATGCAAACAGTGATAGCCTAGCAATATGAACTAGGACCTCTACACCGAGAGTCTCAGATTAAAATCCGTGGAAAGCGGGGATTTTTTGAAGTTTATTGTTTCATGAATTAAGGGTGAAGTAAAACACGATGAAAATATGTAAACTGCCTATTCACAATTGAACTATGGACTATGGACTAAACCCTATACATTCAGGGAGGTTCTACTTGGTCGTGGATCGATCCATTTATACGTCAAACTTGTACAATACCGACTTCGAATGTAAATTGTTTCTTCTTAAATCAAGTTCATTTATAGAAAACAACATTGTTTAGAGAAATGTTAAACGGTCCATTTAATATAATACCTTTCCTCGAACTTGTGTTATAACATAATACATGGTGCAAGCCGCGCGAGGTCGACGGCCGCGCCCCCTGGCGGCGGCCGTTCAATGCTCCACTGATTTATTTTGTATCCGAATGTGAATTATTGCAATAATTGTATTGTTTGAAGTAACACGTACTATGTTAAAGAACTTGCAATGCTTTAGTTCAATAAAAATCCCATACGAAACATTCGTGTAACCATGATCATTCTGAAAACGTTCTGGACATTATAAACGTCACGTCGAATATGAAATTTCCTATAAAACTTGAAACCTGATATACATCGTAAAGTTCTGTGGAAACGATATGCCTTTTGCGCTTCTTTTCGACTCCAATTTTACTCTTATCCGGCGGCAATATTTTAACATAGCATCGACTTTAAGTTCCATTACTGCTATAGATATAAGAATCGTCTCGCACTTGGTCGAGTCGGATTGTCGCTCGAAGGATTCTGTACTATATATAAAAAACGGCAAAACAATTACTTTTGTTGTATTGAATATATATATATATTAATTTGTTTTTATTTATCGTTACAGCTGCAACAGAAACAGACTAGTAATAATGTCTTAGTAATAATGTCCCGGTTTCATCCGTTGGGCACGGTACCCTAATACTAGTCTATATCCGAATATAAGTTCGGTGTCCGAGTGTGATACATTTCTCCCGCGACCTCGCCGCGGAGGTCAGAGTCGGGAGTCGCCAATGAGTCAGTAGCCGAGTTCAAATTCATTAAGACAATTAAAACTCAACACTCCTGCTTGGTACGTTTTAGTTTAACGTGTAATAAACTGTTCCTACACTAATAGACACACCCCTATTCGTATCGTTAAGGCTACTTTTTACATACAAAAATACAAGGAATGAAGTCTATATTGAGTTTTATTTTGAACGAGCATGCAGGTCGATGAAATACTGGCCACTACCGCCCTTCAGTATTCACTAGGAAATAGAATTGTAATCTATTTTGACCTCCAATATAGTTTCGTTGTTACCCCTAGAGACTAAATTTGAAAGTTTTACCTAAAATAACCTACCTAAGTTTCACCTCTAAAATTCAATACAGAAGCATATGACACATAATAAATTAGTAAAATATAAAGGGATGTTCTATACATTTCTTAGAAAAAAATAATAATACGATTATTCCGAGATGACATTTCTAAGAAATAATATAACAATAATAAGACTGTCCCAAAATATAAGTGAACTCATGGAGTCTCTACACAGTAAACACAAGTGAAGTGTTTTCACTTTCTTGCGTATTATGATGACGACGAGGCCATGGCTGTAAATTGAGCCGAATTGACTGATTACACGACTATGTACTAACATTTGAATGAAACAGACAAACGCTATTAAAATCGATGATTTTCTTCTTCAATCATAAAGTTATAACAGCTTTATAGTTCGAATCTGGCGTACATTTATGACTTTTTAAAAATATGCAGACCTTATAAGGGTATGCGAATTGCATACCTGCTAAGTATGTTTTCCGATTGGTTTATGATAAATTAAGCTAAATACGGAAGGTGAAGGTGAATCTAGCTAGGTACATATTTCAAGCGGAAAACGTTTCAAATTTATATATAAGGGCGAGCTTAATCGTGAGGAGCATGTATCTGCAATTTACTTCATACAAAATATATAGTACTCAGGAGTAGCAACGTTTCTGATATTTACTTCACATTCCATATACGAATGGAAGCCCTGTTAGGCAAGTCGTCGATGTACACGGGCAGGAGTGACCACTTACCATAAGTCGCTTCAATCTTATCAAAAACACGCAAACGTAAGATTTTAAGAATAACTATGTGTAAATTAACAATTTTGGGTATGGCAGTCAAAATTTGGTATTTATGGTATTTTGTTAGTTCCATATTAAAGGGCATCTATAGATCTTATAGATTCTTACAAAAAACTTAATAAAAGTGTAAATAAATGTATTTTAAATGGTCGATGCTCACCTGTGTGTGGTAGCGGGTGTTCAGCGAGAGCGAAGGGTGCGGAGGGTCGCGCCGCCGCGCCCCGACACGTCCGGCTGGAAACAACAAATTAACTTTACTCATTGCTACCAACAACGATCCTATAGCTACACTGGCTGTTGCTCGCGACTTCACACGTGTGGACTATAACCAAATAATACAAACCTTCAACCCCAGCTTACCTTTCCTAGAGATTGCCCATGCAAAAATCTAGGCCCATTTTTAGGGAGTGAAATTTAACCCTATTTTTGTCTTAGTAGTAGATTTTTGTATAAGTTAAATGCCGCCACGGTTAGTCAAATGTGAGCATGTGAGCAAGTGTATATTTATATGAGAAATACAAAAAAGTTAAATTATTCGTGGTATATTGGAACTTGGAAGCGACAGACGTTTTTAAACTATGTGTCACAATTAAGCACGACTACCCCTGAGCACGAAGGTCTGGGGTGTTGAAATAATGCATCAATGATCTTACGTAGGAGGTTGATTCTATTTAATTTTGAATACAGAAACTCATTGGCGACAATAAACGTTAACTATGAAGAGGCGTAAAGGTTTAATAATAATACTCGTATATGTTTTAATTAAGAAGCTTAAAGAATTAACCAAGTTGGTATACTTTCAATCAGAACAAATCAGAGCTAACATGCAGCGATAAGATACAAATATATGTGACGGTGTTACCGTGGCATCCGAACAATACATTCTACCTCCTTCAACTTTGATGGCACAAATAAAACAAAAGTTAGTTAAGTACTAAGTGCCATTTATCGTTGTCTCGCTGGAACTAGCTATAAAACAAACAGACGTAGCACCCAGCTATGAACAGAACTGACGAACAAAGACATACTGCGCGCGAAACACATAGAGGTTTACAGCAAGTATGCGAACCAGTAATAGCTTCATTATACATCAAAGGAGTACCAACAGCCTTGCTGTGATCACCGAAGTACAGCGGCATACCATACAAACATTGTACCTACATCTAAGTTCTCAAAAATAACTAACAGATACACGTATAAACAAAAATATTGGAATATTTGCTAACGACCAAATAGACCGGAATAATAGTTATTTGGTATCAAAAAAAAAGAAATTATTTTAATACTATACACATAAAACGTTTTACGGAAGTATAACTTCCTGTATATATATATGCAAAATATGAATATTTAAATGAAATATTTCATATAAAAATACATAACTTCACGTACGGCCGAGCGACGCGTGTTCGATGGATTTTCTATTTGCATTCGGTGTTTCCACCGAGTTAGCAAACAACGGTGAATGTGAAAACTACGCGTATTCCGCATTATTATCAGAGTTATTACAATCCCCTATGCGAGATATATCTGACGTTATGGATATAAAAATTCGGATTTTGGATACGGATATAGGAATATAATATTAAACCTGTTTCGGATACGTTATTATTTCGGATTATTCGTTAGTTTTAGATAGTTTCGGTTACGGATATTACATTTATAAGGAATTTTAAATGTTAACTAGTAATTTGAATTTATTTCTATATATAATTTTGGTCATTACAATCAGTTACAGTTACATATCAGTTATTATGATGAGTACCTAATCTATTTTAGGTGTTATATACTAAAACTAAAAAAAATATGTCTCCAAACAGATACGAAATTATCAAAAATTTTTGTATCGAAAATGGTGACGGATAATTTTTAATTTCGGATATCCGATAGTTACGGATCTCCATAACATACCTGACATCTATAAAAATGCTTCTAACTTCACGGCTTTACTTTATAGCTCCTGATGTTTATTTAACAGTCAAAGGCCCTATGTAAGACTTTGCCGGTTTTAGATACCAGCATGACGTAAATTATGCGACTTTGTGTTTTATGAGTAGGAATGTAAAGGAGAATGCCACTCGAAACATAATGGCTCATCAAAGGCAGCCATAAAAGGTGGGCTACGTGGAGAATGGATCGTTAAACAGTTATAACTCTGCTGCAACACAAATGTGAAATGGTTAAACATGTGATTTATTAACAAGTGGCTGCAGGAAAAGAAAAATAATCAAAATTAAGATCTGCGTAAGCCAGCATGTGTTTCGCAAATGGTTCGAAAAAATCGTCGCAAATGCCTGTAGCTAATCTATACATACATAATTATATAATGTATGTATAGATACATATTAAAAGAACATTTTTCGTCAACTTGTTACCGTCTCACTGCTGTGCACCGGATCACCTCTGAATTTAAAGGCTTTAGGCCACACTCTACCGCGTTAACCACGTGCGAATTGTGGCTCCATACACTTTTAGGAACTTTTTATAAAGATTTCTCAGGCGAGTATGTTATCTCGCGATGATTTCTTTCGCTGTCATCGCAAGTGATATTTAATTTCTAATACGTACATAACTTTAAAATACCAGGTGTGCGCGTTAAATATTCATACTTCGAACCCCGAGTTTCAACGACTAGGTTATGAACGCTTAAACAACCGTAAGTTTATAAAACAGCGATGCATGTATGTATAGAATATTGAGTGCACACTCGCCAGCATCAGCGAGGGGCCGCGGCTGCGGACCGGTCGCACGCCTCTGCGTGGAAACGAATTAGCGTTCGGCTAAGGTCGATCCACATTATTGTAACTCCCTCCGATCCGGTACGGTATCTTTGATTCTGTTTTATCGATTCAGACTCCAGCCAGTCCCGGAAATAGGTAAGAACCTATTTAATACCTACTACTGCACAACAACCAACCTTAAACCCATTTTTATTCGTTAAGAAAAAGTTGATAATGTTAAAATTGGTTTTCCTAAACAAAACCGCAGCTTGTATAAGCTGAACGATATTAATATCAGCGTATATTATATAAGCATCACAGATCACTTTAGTTAAATCACGGCGATCTATGATAATATAGTCTACATTTGTACATGAGACGAAATGTCAAAAAAATGGTATGTGTCAACTACTATTTGGTATTATGAAGATCTACAGATACAGATATAAATATTTCCGGTAGCGATAATTTAAGGTCACATGCAAGTGCAAGCGTTTGTACGGTTTGTACGTTGTGTATGCCGGACGGGCCGACACTAAAGTGGGGATGTACCTTTATGCACACATGTAACTTCTTCGTAGAGAACGTACACTTCCGTGTTTGACGACATTTTACAACTATTGAATTATTCGCTCGCTCTGTTAAATATTACTTTGAAACGTTATGCGCTTATGTTAATTTAGCGATGTTTTAGATGTGAGATAAACCACGGTCGTGCCGAGACAACATTGTATATTGCTGATAGTGCTTTTTTTAATAGTATAATGTAGAGCTAGCAGTGAGCAATATGCAGTCCTGATGATAAGTGACCATTACCGATTATGGTCAAACGTGATCAACTTCAAGCAGCAACAGATGTAGAACACTATTACTGAGGTCGGTTACAGATGCGTTGCTACCCCTCACCTCAGGCTTAAGTTGAAACGTTTCGTTTTTGTATGTATCTTGTCCTCTACACTTTAAATCAAAACACGGCAGCGCATAACACTGCTGTTATTAGGCAGATACAAGTGTGGTAGTAGTACCACCAGACAAGAATCATTAACAGTTCTACCACTTTCGAAATGTTGGACATCCTGATCAAATGCGGATCAAATGTGAATCCTTCAAACCATAATCATCCCTAATTTTCTCGTCGAGTTTACGGTCGAAAAGTAACAGTACATTTTGCCACATTCGTTCCATGTTATCTACTTATACTATGTATACAATATTATAAGCAGGAGAGTTTTTTGTTTGGTTAAACGCACTTATCTCAGGAACTACTTGTTCGAATTAAAGAATTATTATTTGTGTGTTGCTTATTCCATTTACTGAGAAACAAAGATAGACTACATAATATAACGCTTTGTTTTTTTTTTTCTTATTTAGTAGCGGATGAAACCGTGGATCACAGCTAGTTATATCATATGACAGTCGGATACGAACCCTAAAACATGATTAAAGATAAAATAATGTACTGAATCTAGTATGCGGAAGTTTGTTCTCTTACATAACATATTCATATCGCCGTGTAAATTTGATTTCGTTTTCTAAATGTCGATGTAATTAATTAAGGAACATTAAGGATGCTTGCTATTCACTGTATAATGGACGAATATTAACGAGTATAATTTAAAGCATCAATTATCCATGCATCTTCTCACTTTCTATCGCTCTGCAGGCGGTTCTACTACTTTCGTACGATTAAGTCAATCCTGTAATAATACGAGTGATCGATATTACATAACGGATTTTATAACAAACAAAAAATAAAGAAACATGTCTCTATTGATACCAATGTTACTTATAAAGGCAAAAGTTTGTGAGGATGTTTGTTACATTTTAACGCAAAACTGCTGGTCGAATTCCGTTGCAATTCGGCACAGAGATAGTTGACGACGTGAGTTAACATATAGGTGCCTTTGTAAACGTCAATAAAGCGAGCAGAGCCGCGGGAATAAGCTTGTGATTTATAAGGTCGTGACCCTATTCGATTGTATTTCTTCTTTCAGTTGCTTTTAAAACAAGTGAGAAGTGGTGTTATTAACAGTTTAACGTAATGGATGACGTAGATGATTTTAGAAAGTTACTTTTTAGTTTTATATTTACTTATAGTTATGTATCGATGGTATGTGACAAAATTCCGATATTTACGCATATGAACATTATATTTATGTAAAATCAAATAATCTTGTAAGCCATATTATAAAGTTTTATTGTTTATTATAGTTAATTATTTTTTATTGTGGGACGATTTTGTTGAATAATTATGCGTTCCGTCCCGATGTCTCTTTAAATAAATATGAGTATATAGAATAATAGAATTGAGTAAGTTCATAACACCCAACAACGATGAGAATTCTATCGTAGCATGCAGAATTTCGATAAATCCATCAGCTTTTTGAGGTCCACTGCTAGACATGGGCCTCTCCTAATGGGGGATTTTGCCAACAGTCAATTCGCCTCGAATGCGTGTTGGTGGCCGCAGTGGGTGAATGTTGCACGGGAAGGCGCTGCTCTCCTGGATATCGTTCCTTACTCGCGTCCTACCACATCCACGGGTAGAGAGCAACACTAGTAATGCTTCAACGCTGGTTATATTACATCAATATCGCACGACAAACAACCTGTGGCATACATACGTTACCTATCGATCGCGCAGGGCTCTATACTTAATATTATCCAAACAAAATGTAAATGAACTAAAACACTGCTTAGTTTGTCCGTGACATTCGCAACTCGTAAATAACCGATGCTATTTAGTTTAGAAAATAACATCGATACGTGTCGTATACGGACATCGGATGTAATGAGCAGTGATCGTGACCACACGACATCGCGAACCAACAAACAATAATCAACTTCTCGGTTACACAACAGAATACAATTCACTACAACGTTTAACAAGAATGTGTTAGCAAATGAAATTTAGTGAAAGAAGTATTCATGCTTCTTGGATCCATTTATCGAAGTCTCGCGAAGATTTGCTAATGCTGACTTGTTTACATACTAACTTAACACAAGTGACTTTTAAATGGCAAAAGATAAACATCTTTGCAAGTTTTGTCGTATCGATGTGTCTATAATGCATTTTCTATTTATCATTTCGAATTACCATTATATTCTTGCTCAATGTCTCTTCAAACGCCGTTTTTCGTAATACGTCAATGTTGTGTATTTGTTTGGGGATCGTTGGTAATTTTTTAAGCTGGTAAAACCCTTTATCGTTTCCCCGACCATCAACATCACTCTTGCTTGTATAACTGTGTAACTTGTAGGTTGCTTGTATAACACAGTTCTTAGGCGTAGCAACGCATCTGTGGTTAACCTCAGGTAAAAATCTGAACTGATCTGAGGTT
>DWLI01004789.1:0-10577 GCA_018249915.1 Cecropterus dorantes dorantes
TCCTACCCTTGGTATATATATTCATCTCATTCTTTTCTCGATTTACTGAAGTTTCACTTCTATCGTGTGTGAGTCGCACACACACCTTTTTTTTTTGTTTTTTATTATCATTAGACTGAAGTAGCAAAAGATCACACATCTGTAAGCAACTTTGTATAAAACAGGGCTTTTATCTGGAGTCGGTCACAAATACGTTGCTACTCCCGAGGACTAAGATGGTCGCTTCAAATATAAGTGAACCGGCAACCATCCTTCCACCGTAACGCAAGGATTGCTTCACGGTAGAAATATGTGTGGCGGTGGAACATTCCAGGTTGAACTACACTGGGTCTACCACTTGGTAAACATCTGATGGTTTGTTAGCTGAGGTCGTTCTCCGATCTGTTCCTACGCAACAGGCAAAAGTCTGTCATGCCGCACCCTCACAATACCTTTTTAAGTAACAAAATATATTAACAATAGTTTAAATAAAAGTTTCATGAACTTGTATATAGACAGAAGCTTACGTAGAACTATCCAGTAATAAGCCAGCAAGCAATTACCGTTTTGTCGCTCGTATCACAATCCAAGTGCGGAGTAATTACACAACACCGTACGCCTGCAATCCATTCCACACAGTCACCGCTTGAACGTTTAGTAATTTGTGTACAAATTAGAAATTTATTGTGGTTCATGTGGAGTATTTGAAAAATAAATTTGACACATTTAATTCAAGTATTAAGTAAAGAACGTTTAAAGTTTATTTTTACTAAAAATATTAATATCTGTGTTTCTTTTTTATTTTGATGTAACAATAATATAATATTTTAATTAAAGTAGGTTATATTAATAAAATTTTCAAAGTATTCATTGCAACATATTCCCTGGAAATGTAAAGATTTAGAGACCGACTTCCTTCAATCAAATAATCTTCCTCTTATGCGAGATTTTTTGTCACTTAAACCAACTTCGATAATGTTACTGCCCCCAAAAGGAAACTCAGAGATCTCTAGTAAAAAGCACTACTTGTCCTTAAAATACAGTCTTATCGCATCGGATCATAAATTATAGCCAACTGAAAGCAAAAATCCATCCTATCGATGCATTATCTTTGAAATTATACAAACTCTTTTCAACCTAATTACTGTCATTTCGTCAACGTATCACAGTCAGTAATTACAGAGGGCACAGTACAATGGGGATTCATTATTTTAGTTATAGACATAGTAGGTTATTGTATTTTATTATACGCTTCTTAAATATATTTAAAAAATGCTATGTAAATTTTACTTTTTAAATATATTTTAATCAGAAATTACTAAATATCATGCACAACAGTACAGCGTCTATTTTTGCATTAAAAGTTTGTTACCTATTTTACTCGGTAGAAATTAAATGATTTATCACTAAAATACAATTTAAAAACACTATTTACAGCGCTTACCTTTACGGGCAAGAAAGTAAAATGACTATCCAAGAAAATAATTATACATCTCACGGTACACAACATAAAAAATAACAATTTTTGCGCATTTATGTTTTTTTTCTGACAAAAAATAAACCCACGATCCAACCGTGCAAATAATTAAATTTCTCCGAAACACAACGCAAAAAATGCACCTATTTACTAGCAAGAAAGTAAAATTACGATCCAACCGTGCAAATAACTCGCTACATAAGTACAAACGTTATGTGCCGCGTATCACGGTCAGTAATTACAGAGCGTATTACACGATGGGAATCCATTGCAGTGTTCGCTTGTCGGCGCGGATACAGTAATTTATGTGTCACGCGTCTCTCGACATGCCGCCCGCCTCTGAAAACACGCCGTACGAACCTTTGTAGTGGAATAATTAAAAATTGGTACTTTTTGTAATGTAAATTCGTAATGATATGCTGAAAAGTACGCATGAATAACACAGAATAAACAATGAATGTATTTTATGATGATACATACAGATTTACATTTTTTTCGTTACCATAAATACGTGTTTGGGTATTGATAGGTTAGGTTAGTAAGTAGTAAGTGCATGCCGACAGAAATGTACGTTACATCAAATTTACCTAAAAACGAATAGGCACTGACATTTCTTATTTTTATATACATTTATTACAACAAGTATAATATAACTACGCCAAATCTTACACTTCCGTCGTGCGCGCAGTACTCGTAAAAAGTTTTCGATTTACGTATAAATATATTAATAACTAAAACATATGTCTTTCTTGTATGGATAAGGGCTATTATAATAAAAGTGAAAAGAGGTCGGAGTCCAAAAATATAAATTTAA
Organism: Cecropterus dorantes dorantes; assembly: GCA_018249915.1. Classification (NCBI taxonomy): domain Eukaryota; kingdom Metazoa; phylum Arthropoda; class Insecta; order Lepidoptera; family Hesperiidae; genus Cecropterus; species Cecropterus dorantes. The sequence goes on from DWLI01004789.1 coordinate 2,271, forward strand.
GTAGTATCTAATTATCTCATTGATCAAAATAAATATTACTACCGGAAACTGTAATAATTTTAGACTTTACTTAACGTAATGACATTTTTTTAAGAAATCAAAGGTCTACCACTGTTAAATATATAGAATGAAAGAAAAAACTTTAACCATTTCTGGAAGCCTTATTGAAGATACAGTAAACGGTTTAATAGAATATATATCTTGTTGGGCATAAGCTTAATACTCGTATATCAACATTTCATTTAGTATAGTAACGACAAGTATAAAACCTACAAGAGGTACTTCTGCAACTACACTGCTTATTTGTAGAGGTAAGTAGTCACAGCTACGTGACTAAGACGACTAGCTATAATTAGTCACACTAGAGTTGACGAAATGAGCTCTGTTATAGCTGAAATTTATAGTTTACGACAAGACGTGATGCGTCTCGTCTCCGCTACTAATGTGTACAAACGAGCCGACGTGCTAATTTAACTAAATCCTGAATTTATTATACGCAATTTACGCAGGTGTAGGGAATGTTGTATGTCAAATTGTATTGAGGTACCGGTAATAGTAAAGCTTTTTGGCTTATGCATATAAATTAATTTGCGTTGTAACAATAATTTGTCACTCCTTTAAATTATTCGAGTGATATGGACTTAAATTATTCATTGTAATTTGTTATTGCGATCAAATGTAATTTATTAAAGGTTTTTAAATGGAGCGTAACGTTGGCACTGTCTCACCTAATTATCACGCAATCAATAACGCTTATATTCCAATCGAGAGAGTTAATTGTATCATTAGTGTATAGGTGCATTATTTTGATAATTGGTATGATAAAAAGGGTTTAAAAGGACGGCCTTTCTAACTAGTTTGAGGCTAGAACTCTTTGTGGTACGACTCCATAAGCACCACCGCCATACCTATTTATGCCTAAGAATAGCAGTGTAATGCGCTGTTGTTCTGGTCTGAAGGGTTTGGTAAGGGAGACATACTTTTCCGAGGCATTCCATCTTAGTTCTCAGGGGAAGCAACGCATCTGTGGCTAACCTTAGGTGAGACTTTGATCTTACCTAGGATTGATTACAGATGTCGATGGGCGGCAGTAGCCACTTCCCATTGATGGGCTGCATGCTCGTTTGCTACTAAACTAAGCAGATTAATTGCCATAACGCAGTTCTTCTGAACTTAAACTATGTCAACAATAGTAAGTAGAGTAAGATATTAACACTTATACGAGACGTGGTAAGAGATGTACTTAGTACTCAACTGTAGCAACACAACTATAATCTATCTCAGGTACGTTCGTAATCCTATCTAGGGTGGATTACAGATGTCCAGACGGCTAATGCTGCTTACCATCAAATGAACATCATGTTCGTTCACTACTTTTTAGTATAAAAAAGAGAACTATGTTTTTCACACAGTTACAGTCTACTTGATGTTTAGCAAAAGTAATTTGATAGCAACTCCAAGGGGGACCAGTGAACAGGAGTTCTGTATGAAGTCAAAAACTGGTGCGTTTTTATTTCGGGGATTAAGATGATTGCCTTAAATTAATGCAATAAAAGTAAGTCGGCAAATAAGTACCATCGAAACGCAAGAATTGCATCACGTTCAAAATGGTGTCGCAGTAGGACTTCTCCGGTCAAGCCATACTCGTAAGTATTCAAACTGTCTCTATATACGAGAAGTAAATTGAAGTTACACCAAAATACAGTTATGGTTGTACAAAATAATTGTAATAATTTCTCAACACATCGCCAGAATAAACACAAAGCGGACTTATCGTAACAATGCGGAGTTTCTGCCAACTAAGTTTTAAGAACTGAATGGAAGACTGAAACAGCTGCGTGACTAATTTTGTGTCTTAAATAAGTTATCCTTATTAGATACTAGCTCTTAAAGGCGGTTACCACTATTCTCGTTGTTAAACTTTAAATACGTTAATCACGAACTTAAATAATTAATAAAATAGTAAAATTCTACAGTATAAGGTACTTATTTGACGCTGTCCTTTCTTTTAATCCATAGATAGGCACGAATCTATCTTAATAATTATAGAAAACTTGGAGCGTACTAGCACACGCTTATCCAGAGTGGTTTAGTAGAGGTACTTATAATATATATTAATGAAATTATTTAAATATGTCCTCATAGTCCCAAAAAATGTGCTAATAACACCGCAGAAAAAAATAAAGTTCTTTATCTTCAAACCCGTACTTGTCAGTTTTCATCTAGCAGCTAGCGACATATACCCTAAATAAAATTAATGAGTATTCCAAATAACGAGGGTAATTCACTTTTATCGTGATGAATTATTTTCATTTATCAATGTTCCCGTTAATATAACCTTTATTTATTTTATTATTAAAAAGGAGAGCTCATTATTTCGAGTTTTACCAACGCCTTCTATAAGTTAACAGTACAGTGCAGTAACAGTAGTTTATTAAGTTTCTTTTCTTTAATAAATGTATGATAGACATGTACTTTAATAAAAAAATATGTTATACTTAATTTATATCATTATAAGGCTCACAAACAAGTTATTTTCTATTTTAGAAAATACCTTCCATTTACAGACCTGATTCCAATACAATATTATGTTACTTATTTGTAAAGTGCAATCCTCGGTACCTAAAACATTTCGAAGCTGGAACTCATAGAGCATTTCTTCCCTTGGGATTTAGATGAAATTCCGCTCGTGTTGGTAATTCTGACTCTCTTGCCTTACGTATATGAGTTGGAACTACAGAAAGCACTAATGTTTAGTTATGTAGTCCACGAATCTGTAGAGATTTGAGAGATGTGATTTGATTTAATAATATCGTCGTTTTCGCTTAGAGTTTAGTTAATTAACTCTAAACGAAAACATTGCAATATTTTAATCTATTCAAATGCTCGTCAATCTGTATAGGTATTAATTTTGTTTAATATTATTCTGTCGTTTTTTGAAAATAACTCCAATAATTTCAATAAAAACCTGTATGATTAGTATTTTAAGAATATTTTTTTAAAGCTTGATTATGCAATTTTAATAATATTTTCTAAACATATCTATTGTTCTTGCTTTGATTTCTGTTTAGAAAAACAAAGGATCACAGGAATCGGTGCATCCGTTGGGAAAATATCCATCACATACACAGTGGCTTTTACACTCACTGTTCTTCATTACAAATATAGTTATTAAATCAACACCTTTATTCAGCTTTTATGTCCTTAACTGTAGGTCTGTAGTTGGAATTAGCCTTTTATTAAAGAGAGTTTATTAGAGTCATCTGGCATGAGTGTGAGTGACCGCAGTAGGTAACACAGGAAGTCGCTGCTGCCAATTTTCTGGATTTTATCCCTTAGAGTCCTCACATGACTTACTTAGTCCTCGTCGTCCTAGTAGGAATGCATCTGTGGCGAACATCGGATAGGACTTGATCTTATCTTATCTCTGATTACTGATATCCATGGGCGACAGGAGCCATTTACCATAAGGCGGACTGCATGTTCGTTTGCTACTTCAAAATATTTATAAAGAAAAAACCCTATTTGTAACCGCGTGCAACTTTTCTACATATCATTTTTACTTTTTATTTTATTATTGTAGTTTTTGTTTTTACCATCCAGTTTACTATTTTTTTGTTAATAATGTTGTTGTAATTGTTTGTTGTTAATAATTTGTTTAATTGGCTTAAATAACATGGATGGCACAAATAAACACACACACATAGATCTCTGCGTTAGACTGATGCATACAATTTAAAGTAGCATTTAGATAAGTGTATATTTTTAAAAAGGTTTTAAATACCTAATTATGAATAAATACAGAAGTATAAAATGTAAATTTACGACAAAATGTAGATTATAAATTATGTAAGACAGTTTACTTGATGTCAGTATTTTTTAATTACGACCGGTTATAATGTTTTTTTCCAATTGCCAATTTGAGTTTCCGGGAATTAAAACCACATTTTCCCCATTCTCATTAAATTTTAATGAATAAGGTTTTCCAAGGCTCAAGCATCTACGCTGTGTAACCTGTCTATTCGTTTTTATAGGACACTTATTTCGAAATTCAACGACCTAGTTTTTCCCGTCATACCGACGTTATCGATTGAACAAGCAAAGTGTCTAAATCGTGTTTAATTTATCATCTAATATATTTTAAGGAGAAGGTTTAGAAAGATTATCCTTTTCTAAAGATCACATTAACGTGATACGGGTAAATATTTGCCAAACTGTAGGATTCTTACTGGTAAATCGAATTAAAATATATTGCGCTTAGAATTAACAGAAAATCTTTCTAATTTCGTTTTAGTGAACTATGGGTGCCGAGATAGATCGTCAGTAAAATAACAATATTAACTTTAAACGTAGGTTTAATTCAATGGTTTATCATTCTGTTGAATAAGTTTCCATGATGTTGCATGTAGGCAGATTTATTGAAAAACAAAATTACGTGAAAGATCATAAACTGAACAATAAGTTACAAAGTAAACAATATAATAATATGTTTCAAAGTGAATTTTATTCGAAGCAAAAAATTAAAGTCTGTGTTTTCATAAACTAAACAAAGAACAAAATAAATATTAGGCGTTATAACATCTTTAAATATTTTGAATTCATGTTATATCGATAGTCATTTATTATTTGTTTTACGTTTGAGAAAATTTATTTACCTAGGCACTAAAATCTTATACTATTTACATTTACTTTAATAATATTGTGTGCTCGTAAAATGATCCATACGCTCTTACGTACGTAACTTACTCAAAACGTTTTCAATATATTAATGCATAATTTATTCATGTAACAAATTGTTTTCTATTAGTCTACCCGTACCAACTAAAGCACGTACAGTCTAGAGCAAAGTAGCTTCATAAATTTTACCTTATAGCTTCGAAATAAGGTTCATAAAGAGCAGCTACTTATGTAAGCTCTGTACACATAAATCGCGACCTTAATCATTTTGCTATGTTAAACGTCCCCGTATTTAGTATAAGGGGCCTTAATTTCATAATATCGTGGCGAAAATTTATGGAGGCTCTTGACCGCATTGATACAAGCAAATCCTACCGTGTAAGCAAATATTATGATATCACCGTACTTAACATTTTCGTAAGCCTGGTTTATATTTTTAATATTATTTGTCATGATTTTATATTATATTATTAGTACTTACAAAAAAAATAATAAACTAGAGATTTTTGACTCGACAGGCATGGGTTTGATTTCATATAAAATTTTTACTTAATATATTCCTTATAACATTGTGGAAAATTATGTAAATCATTACCCAGGTTTTTATTTTTTCGGAATCAATAATGTAAATGGTGTCAAAAACTTTATACTATTATTATAATAAGGTGATAGATACAACTGATTATATCTAAAAGCGGTTCAGATTTAAGCACTTTTTATTAAAATGGATACGAACTCAAATACGGAACACGTGACGTTGTTGATAAATCCATTCAATTCTCGTTAAACAAGCTACGTAATACTCTAATGATTGTAAGTCGAAACTTTTCAATTTATTCTTCGAGGAAATTTTTTTATTATTCTCAGAAAATTTCAAAATATGCGGGTTCTCTGTTCGATCAGTAGAAACGTTGCTAGGATGTCGAAATAGCAATGCTCATAATTGCTGTTTCAAAATCTTAGCAACATTTCTTCTGTAATTCATCATTCATGCCGTAACTCATAAAATTCATTCATTAACTATTTCATAAATTTTTTGCAAGGTGCTAATATGAATGCGGTTCGACCGGGTAGGTACCAACGCCACTCTTAGTATAAAGCAGTTCTTGCGTTTCGGCGGAAGGATGTGACGGTAAACTTACAAAGTTTACCGTCATATGCGACGTTTGTCTTAGTATATATATTGCATGCATATGTAATACAAGATATTTCGTGTATCATAATGTAAAACTTAAGCACAAATACTCTTAAACATATTTGCCAAATATACGAATATAGCAATCAGAAGAATGGTAAGGGAAATTATACTTATACAAGTCACTCGAACTTAGTTCTCAGGGGTAGCGAAGCATCTGTGGTTAACTTTGGTTAAGAATCTAATCTTATCTGGGGTAGATAACAGATGTCCATGAGTGGCAGGGGCCATTTACTTACAGGTGAATAGCATGATCATTTGCGACTACTTATTTATTAGAAAAAAATATTTAAAAAAATGCTAAAAAACCTTCTGAATATATTCGAGTATTTCAAAAATAATATAATATGTAACGACATACAATCATTGTTAAAACATTTATAATGAATATAATTTAAATGAGTCTTTGATCTGTAATTACTATTTGCGCTAACAGCCCTAGAGTATGTCCGATGTAATATATATTAACAGAGTTTGCGGGTGACATAATTAATTAAGAAGTAATTGGGCAAGCGTAATTTATTATAATGGAATTTCTTGTCTTACTTCGCTTCTCCGTCGATAGAACCTGAGTAAATACAGATAGAACCTGAAGAAATTTGTCTTTATTAAAATTAATGTTTCATTGACTGGCTCGGGTCTTCGGTAATTAAGAGGAAGGCAAAAGTATGAGAATACTTTACTGCACAACATTGGACTAAAGATGTTATGTGATATGTAGAGACTTACTTAATCTGATTTGTTGAAATCCGAATATTTTTTAGTTACATAAGGTTCTATACAGGTTATATAAATAAATGTCAGGCTCACGCTCACGCTTTCTATACTCATAGTCCCGCACTAGGATTATCTCCCGTGTTGCGGACGCCATGGACACACAAAGACGAATACCCAGACCCAACACAGAAATCTAAATTCATCGTTCGGATGTCTGTCCGGCCGGGAATCGAACCCGGAACCCCACCCACGCGGGTCGTGAAATTATAATAAAAGTTATATGTGTTATAAAAACTGCGTACATCATCAACAACTTTTCAATTGAAAAGACCGTAGTTCACCATGCTAGTCAACATTTTTAGTGTACCGTACCCAAAGAGTAAAAGTGGGACTATCTTAGCCTTCGCTGTCAGTACATTTGTCCGTTTGGCACAGTGTTACAATGCATTTACTTCTTTAGTTGCTACAATGTTACCCGCAAGAGTGAAAACTTACTCACAATATACCTCATATTTATGAACATACCTTTATACACAGTATACGGAGATAGAAAGCGTTCGGCGACGATGATGTCGAGTTCCATGATTTTTGTTGAAATAAAAAGTAAGCACTTTTTATTTAGACAAAAATCATGCATAAAAAATAAAAATATATTGGTATCATCCGTACTCTGTATCCAACTCCATGTACGTACAAAAGAGGTTCTAAGATAGATATCAAATGCTGCGATCGTTATTTGGTAACTGGAAATTGCTACTACAAATTCCTAGTGCTACACTGCAATAAATGCTCCAATTGAGAATGAAATTATTATTAATAGCTTAATTGATAGTGGTTTGGGGTATTCTCACCGCTCTACTACCTTCCGGTATACTAGATTGAGGTTATTATGCTGTTCAAATTTGCAATAAGGTAAGGTAATATCAATAGTTAAGTGATAAATTCATATCGCCAAGATATTAAGGTCCTTATTCATAGTAGGTGCTATGAGCGTAGAATGTGTTTAGTGACAAAGCTATTTTTTTTAGAAATTACTATCATATCTGTTTAATATATAATAACGAGAAATACACAGAGCCGAAGATAGAAACTCCTTGTTTTTGAAATAAGTTAAAAAAGAGCGAACATTTTGTTAGTATTAATTATATAATTTTAGTTTGTATAGTTTGACAGAAGAAACGAATACTTATTAATCAGACTCATATTTTACTCTTAATCATACTAATAAAAAAAAAATTCTTTGTACACTATAGTTTAACATAAGAATTTTCTATATCATGCGTTTAGATACACAAAGATAAACACAAACGACCAGACGCAATATAGAATAAAAATATAAAATCTAACGCTTATATCGGGCTTTGATTGAGCCCTTTGTGAGTAGACTTGGGCGTTATTTCACGTCACTAGTTACAATAACTAGCTTCGCGACATGTAACCGAATAACTATAGTTTAGTGCCAAATTACAAGTTGTGAATTTTGTAAAAGCGTTATCGCTGTAACTGTCGGTCTCGGTCGAACGAACGCACAACGTTACATTTCTTTCACATCGCACGCGCCTATCGGCCGGCCGAGCGAGCGAGATGGAGATTAAAAATTTCGTAAGCGAAAGTGGGATAGATACAACAAAAACAAAACAACGTAACAGTATGCGTATACGTTTAATTTTCATCCATAAGACTATAGACATAGATAATAAAATAGAGTGACCTATTAC
>DWLI01004790.1:0-10577 GCA_018249915.1 Cecropterus dorantes dorantes
GTCATGATCGTAGAACAGTGACGGATGTGCTGTAATGACTTACAGCACATCCGTCACTGTTCTACGATCATGACGAAGTATTTGTTTAATTCTTTAATTTGTTCATGGTAGTAAAAATCATTTAGATTTAGTATTGAAGAGACTGCTATATTTGTGCTCTTAGAATTAACATAGAAATTGTACGTAACGAATGTTTCAAAAATAATTACTTTTCAAACGAGCTCCGTATGTTTTTAGGTTAAAGAGTTATTAGGTAACTGTGTACGCCTTTAGACAAAACTAAATTTAATTCTTCTCTCATTTTATGTGTATTTATTTTCTATTTTATAAAATATGAGTAATGAAGGTCAGAATTAGCAAATGCATTTCACATTTCACGTGATGGTACGAAGGTAAGTGGCTACTGCCGCTCATGAACATCTGTTCTTTACCACAGAAAAGATTAGACTTCTATCTGGGGTCGACCACATTCTTAAAAACAGACAGCCAGCAACATACAACCAGCAGTGTTGAGTATGTTACTCAACACTGCTGTTATATAATAAAAACTGGGAGTTTTGGAAGTGGTGCCTACGGGGCCGAACCGCAGTAGAATCTATACTTAACTTTATGATAAGTTTGTGCTATTTCATATGTGATTCATTAATTTTTTGTCATTTTTATTTGAAAAGTAAATTATTATCAATCTTTAAATTAAATAACCAGACTAATTGCTTCTTGTGCGTATTTGATTTTTTGATATATATAGTTTTTTATCATCATAGAAGTATAACGTATGATAATATGATATAAGTGTACGATAGCTATAGTTATCAGAGGTAGAGATTTTACTGAAAAAGTAGGGTTTCACTTTTTCGTAAACGACACTTGTAATGTTCTCGCCTTTTAGAGAAATGTGGACGTGTTGGAGGCCCACAGAAGAATATAACCTACTTCAGCTCGTTTCAAAAATGTGTCAAGAAAATTTCGCGGCATATGAATCTACGTATTTTTCAATTCTGTCTTTTAATTTTTGGGTAATATCACACCATTCGCTGCTATGTATGTCTTCATGTATGAAACTACTTCTTCGTATATGAATCTACTTTATTTATAAAGAAAAAAAATATACGTATATTGTGCAAAATATGACTGTACATTACATAGTTATGAGTAGAAAATGCGAGTATGTTACTGCTACTAATGAAATAAAATAAAACGATTTCTTGTTGAAATAGAACTCGTTAAACAAAATTAGATACAGTTTTTATTGCGTTATAACTTTCATAAGTAATGCCAGGTGGTAGAACGGGTATGTTTCCACTTGGGAGGTATCGCTGTCGTGTCTATTTCTAGTGAAAAGCAATTCTAGCGTATGGTGTAAGGTGTGGTTGCCGGCTCTCGTTCTTATGAGTCGATCTTTCTTAGTCCTTGAGAGTAGTATCTCATCGGTGATTGACTTCAGATAAAACCCCCTATTGTATATAAGGTTGCTTACAGATGTCCATGAGCGGCAGTGACCACTTACCATCGGGTAGACTGCTTGTCACATAAATTTTATATAAAAACTACTATACTAGTAATGATTTAATTTTATTACAATTTTTCATATCTTTGATGTATATTTCTATATCCTTTTTAATTGACATATTCATTCGAAACGTATATACTCGTATAATGCGGAAGTCGGGCGCAATTTATGTACATAAAATAGTGCACTACTCAGAATTCGATACACATCCTTTAATATTTCTGGGAAGCAGGAACATCGATTCATTTCAGCGTTTTCAGGCCGACAGTGAGTAGAAAGTCTAATGATTTGAGAAGTCTTCCTGTAAAATTTCTCCAAAGCATATAAATGGAGCTAATTGGCCCGTGTGCTCATTTGGGGCTTTCAACATTAAGAGTTTTGGCTAAATCTTGCATAGTACCACTAACTAGTCTGTTGGTTTTTTGGAATCATTATAGTATGAAAGTAAGGAGTAAAGCTTTCTAAAATAAGAAGTTGTGAGGTAGTCATCAGACATAGTTTTAAGAATATAGTAAACGACATGTTTCCCGGAAAGCAATTGGGTATCGAATGTACCTATTACTAATTACATTGTATGAACATACCCTCTTTATTATTTGTAGTAATATCACAGGTTATTACGTATGACATTATGAACTCTTATAAGTCACGTAATCCTTGGAACCGTGGAATGTAATAAAGTTTATTATATTAAATAATACAGTGCATTTATAGAACTAGAAATGGAAAGCTTTCGTTATTAAAACTACATCGAATACAATACTACATTTAATACTAACTAAATTTCTGTAAAGAGCGGTTAAGGAGAAGCATTATATTTTATTTTTGTTTTACAAGTGTGATTTAAAACTCCTATAACTGTTTACGTGGTAAGAAGTTAATGTTCTAATAAATTTTTCCAACTTAGTCTTCAGTCACATAGGCATACCTTTGATAGTCCTAAGTATGAATTTTTTTTTATAGTGTGGATGTAGCAAACGCACCATGCAGCCCACCTGATGGTAAGTGGCTACTGCCGCCCGTGGACATTTGTAATCAACACTAGGTAAGATCAAAGTCTCACCTAAGGTTAGCCACAGATGCGTTGCTGCCCCTGAAGACTAAGATGGAATACCTCGGAGAATATGTCTCCTTTATCACAGCCTTCAGACCAGAACACAACAGTGCATAACACTGATGTCATTAGGCAGAAATAGATTTGGTGGTGGTGCTTCCGGAGTCGAACCACAAAGAGTTCTACCTACTACTATGAATATAGTTGCCAATGGTGATAATATTCACCTTACGTCAGGTTGTGCTCGTTAGGTATATAACTACCATATTCTTTACATATAATTCCATATTTTTATTACATATTTTTCCATTAATATATGATATTGACATTGACATCTCCGTAAAAAGACATACCGAGGTAATTCTCAGCTCGTAAATGTTAGTATGTTACCGTTGTAAATAAGGAGTCTTAATGATGACACTTTGAAACAATGTTGCATACGCTAAAAGTAACATTGACTGACACTCGTACTCAGTGGCAATAATAAAAAGACAAAACGATTGTGATTACTGTCGACATTAATAGTTAGGGACTCGTTGATAGGTAACTACACACATGGGTTAAGAGTATGATTGGCGCTCGATAAAATTGCCATAACATGTTAGGTATGTTCTCATAAGTAACATTTACGGACATGTACGGTTCACTTATGCATGAGGCGGCCATCTTAGCCCTCAGGAGTAGCGATGCAGTTGTCATAGACTTCAGGTAGAATCATTGTTCTATATGATTCTGCTTACAGTTTCATGGGCATGGGCATGGGCATGTCCATGGGTGGCAATAACCATTTACCATACAGTAGTCTGCACTCTCGTTTGATACTTCAATCTTATAAAAACATTCTGTCGATATAGTCACCTCATAAACGTAGCTTACAGCTTTAACTGATTTTGATACTGAGCGAAAATTTGTGAGGATAGATTGATGTTTTTTGATCTCGCAAAAGAACTCATGATTGGATTTTGATAAAATTTGGCACACTGATAGTTTCGGTATAAAAAACTTATTACCGTGGTAAATGACAAAATGAAAAAGCTTTATATACATCCAAAATTGCTTAATGCGTTATTTAATATTTTCCATTAAAACCAGTATAGCGTTTAGATTTAATAAAACCCACGTTTTAATTTGACAAAAATTCCTATAGAGCATGAGGAAATATGAATGGAGCTAATTGGACCATCGGCTCATTGAAACGTGCGCTGCCGTGCAGTTGGCCGGCGCTGGCGGCGCGGTGCCAGTTGGCGGTCCTCCCCAATCACTCGGGGTACATTTTTGAAACGGTCGCAAGGTTGTCGAATACGGTCGGAGAAACTCGACTTTACGCTTCTAATTAGGAACACGTTAATGAACTTTCGAAGCTAGGACTGATGGACTTTAGCAAAAAACGCGCTTTGACCGGCTTCCAGCTTTTAGTTCCGTGGTGTAATTAGGATATATTCTGGATTCTGAAGATTTTGCTGATTCTTTATTATGAACGGTACACGAGAACACGAGACATTATTTTATTTTGTATGACTAGACAAATATAAATAATAAAATATACTTTAGGTAGTACCTAGGTACAATCATCTTATTATTAGGTATGTAACATAATATTTTCTTCAATTATTAAATAAAATATTACTGTCAACGATAAGTGTAGTAGCGGTAACCATACCGATTTGATACGCAAACGTTTCTGGTTCAATTCCCGGTAAGGCTTACACATGTGATGAATTTGAATTCCTGTTATAAGTATGTCTGCATGTGTATGTTCGTTTTTATGCGACTAAAAGCACAGGAAAATTGTGTTACATATTTCGTCACTGTCATCTATTAACCTTATTTTAATGTTTATTATAATATCAAAAAGTTTCAATAAAATTTTCCTCACACGCTTGCAACGTGGCGATAAGTGCTGATTAAAAGTTTCATACAAGTGTAATGAGCGGCCATATTGTTATTGCTACTGGTCTAGAGCTTATTAGAGGAAAGCTCAGCTGATATTAAAAATAATCTCGCTTTACATCCATTACGCCTGCGGTCACTAGAGGCAGCTAATTACTTTAACTTGCTAAATTAATTAGAATTAGATTAAAGTGTGCGCAAGACTTTTACTAGAGCGTTAAGTGTTGAAATTTATCGCCCTAATTTACAAAGTACATAAGTAAAATAAATACGATTTATACCTTAGTTTATTTCGCAACTTTAATTATTTGTAAAGGCTTAGAATGTATATTGTAAGATATTTTAACGTATAGAAATAATCATACCTTTTGTTAATTAATTCAATTAAGTTTGTTTTTGAATGTGAATGCAAGAATACAATTTTACGAAATGGTATGTAAGGTGGTACTGCATATGTACTAGCAATTCTTGTGTATGGTTGCCCGTCCACTTCCCCATCCTAGCCCTCGGGAATAGCAGAGCATCTGTAGCCGACAATCTTTTCTGAGTGTGATATCAGGTGTCCATGGGCGGCAGTGGCCATTTACCATTAGGTGGACTGTATGGTCGTCTACTAATGTAATAAAATTAAAATTAAAAGAGATTCAAAACCAGTGTATAAAGATATGAGATGATACGTTGGTATAAAAGTGTACGAATTAAATACAATTAAATAAAAATACAAATCCTTCGGCCTTGTCACATTTTTATAAGTCAATGTTTAAAAATCAAAATGGGATCAGCCTATTTAATAAATTATGTTTACAATTGGTAAAAGGGCTTGATTTTCAAAGTAGTAAAATGTAATTGTGAGTTAGATGCGTCCACTTTTCCTTTAAATGATAAATAAAATAAAAAAAAAATGATTTTATATGGATATGTCCGTCTAGGATTTGCTATGATACAGACCAATATATAAACATATACACAAATGTCAACATCGTGTTTTTTTGCGTTAAGATGTAATAAAAAATTAACCCAATTTCCGGATATTTTACAACTCTTTAAGCTTTCTTAGTTAGGCTCACGCTAATCTCGTCTGATGGAAGGTGTTGTCACGATTTTAGATAGAACACGCCTGCCCGGGTGAAGCCTATTAATTATGTCTCAGGGAATTATCGACCTATCTTGTTAATTTGAAATTTGTTATTTCGTACAACTTAGAGGAATTGGTTATAAGTTCGGAAGAAAGGAAAATATTTTTACAAACATATTTAGTTTGTAAATGAATGTTTAGGATGATCTATATTTACCTTATTTTTTTCCAATTACTCGTATTTAGGAAGGGCTCATAAATCGCATTTTATTTCGTCTATAACATGTGACAATCGGCCATTAAATTCATGAGACTTTCTTGTAAGATATATATAAACTCCTCTTTACTACCTACGAGTATTAAAATCTCAATATAAATCGAAATTCTAGATTTGTGTTTGGATATACAGGAGGAATGGCACGTTGTAAAAACAACAGATTCTTTTCTAAGTTATAATGTATGCTAGAATGTTTTGTAAACGAAACTATAGAGTTACTAGCACAATTTTAAGAGTGGCAGTATTTGTATAAATCCAATAATAGCCGACGTATATTTGTATAGCGTCGCTGTCGCACAATCGGAATCTGTCAGTACTAGAGAAGAAAAAATAGAGCACGTGTTTATTTAGCTGATTAGTGACACGCTATGCATAAAATAATACCCGTAGTCCACAAAAATATATAGTCATCCAACCGCGAAGCCGTCAGTCTGAGTAAAAATAATAAATAGATAATAAAAATCTCTCTTCATTATATTTCTTAGATTCATACATTATTATATAATATTATTGTCTCCTAAGAATTACAAAGTACCTACTGGAATTTCATGGCGATATATGCAGGAGTTCCCAGTTGTGGGGAGATCGGTGTTCAGTAAAGAAGTAATGTGATTGGTGGCTAGTAAAGACGTTTATCTTTACTTGCCAGTATTGACATACATATATGTATATCAACTGCAGATATGACTTTCTTTTTATTTAGAAGGCAATGTCTATTTCTATTGATAGTATTAATGAATGAATGTACAGTAAACCTTATAAGAGTACAACGATTCAAATATAAAAGATTTACAATTAGAAGCTGAAATAAAATATGATTTTTTTCAATCACGGTGTTGAAAATTAGTCAGTAATTGGCCAGAAGATTCATGTTTTGGTTTCAAAACAATGAAAAATGTATTTGTTTTTACGTGAAACCTAATCTAAGCATAAAGAAATTACTTTAGTTTTTAGAATTAAAAGTATTCGTTAAACGTAATTTGAACTCACCTTGGGTATAAATTGACAGGCGCTGATACAAAAAATATTTCAGTAACAGTTTTGAAAGAAACAACAATAATAATAAATAATTGTTCTTTACTTTGAAGATATTAGGTACACATTTTTTATTTATTATTGTGCGCGAGAGTGAAGCAGTAGGTGACTGAATGTAAAGCCGTTTTGTCATCAGAGACGATGAATGAAGCAATTTCCGTTGGTTAAATTGACTCCTCTACGTTTCACGTTCCATCTAAAATAGGTTATTAGGCCAGTATGAAAGAATATTTTGAATTAACTTATCGAATTTTAATGACCTTATACAATATTCACTGTTATGATGCAGAGGGTTAGTTTGATCCCAGGTTACTAAAATTTAAATAATTTATTTAAATATTTGTCCGATGTTTGGGTGCTTTTGCATTTGTTTTATGCTTTGCGAGTGCATGGTATCCACAAAACAGCTGAGTTTGAAACAGAAGACTATAATAAGCATTTATGTATTATTCGACTGTTATTATTTTTATTATTTAATTTGTTTATCATTTAACAAACTTTTTAAGAATTTTAATAAAATAACTTTAAATAAACTACAGATGTTTGTAATGTAATGCTATTTGTTACTATAATATAATGCTTAAAATATTTATAATGTTGTTAATTGTGTGTTTACATAGATTGGTATATGAGTATAGTAGTTCAATTAAGTAAAAAAGAAAAACATATGCTACAGGATTGAATTATTTAAAAAGTATGATTTTATTTTTTTCTTAATATTCATTACATGTGTGCCGCGGAGATTAAGCTGCCTTAAAATGTTAACATAACTTTAATTATAATAACATTTGATAGAGTAGATAGATTTTCATGAAATGAAGATTAATATAATGTAAGTTTAAATGTAAATACGGATTAGAAATATCAGAAATAAATGTGGATAAAAATCGGTACTTAATTTAATTAGGTTTGATGAATTTCAAATAGAAACAAAGAAATAATATATAAATTGTATAAATCTTATTCTTATCTGAGGTCCCCAGTCTTTTAAACTAATTTTATAAATAAATTCGATGTACAGACGCACGGACGTGTCACATTTACTACATATATTTGTGTTATTATTTTATTTAATTGAAACTTTAAACCATTTTTATTATTCGATTTATGTTAAGTAAGAAAGTCGAAAAGAGTTATATTCGAATAAGAAATTCAATCCGGGAAGCCATTAAGGCGAGACGACTAGCGGCAGATCACTGTAATTCAAAAGGTCTTCCCCCACTGCGAGGGACCATTTTTGCATTTGTCATGTCACTGACAAGTCATACAATATCCTACGGAATTGAATGGATATTAGTTTACAAACATCCTTATTATAAAGGTATTGTGAAAGCGAAAAACTTTCGAAGGTTGTTTTTCTTGTTTTGAAACTTTTTATCTTTAGTCCCCATAAGGAATGAAATTTCAAAGATCCATTTTGGGTACTTATATATTTTATACATTAGACTCTTGTGCATGGTTTAATGCATAGTTATTGGTATACGCTGGTTTTTAGTAAAGACGTGGCAAACTACCATGCCGTCTATCTAAAAACCATTTACCAGGTGTATTGTAAACGGTCACTTCTGCGCATGAAAATCTGGAACTTTATATAGAACAGGGGATCGAGCTAAAGTCAATTACAGATATAGCAACATATCTCATATCATATGAAAGTGTCTTCCGTTATTTTGTGATCACCGAAAATACCTGTCGTAAGTTGCCTGATCAAAATATATCTAAGTTCAATAGATCACAGACACATTGATATTCCCGTGACTAAGCAGGATTGCTTCGTAAGTTTATGCGGTTAACCACATCCTTCAAACCAGTACTGTATCCTAAGTTGTACGGACATGGATTGCAAAAAATGCTTAAAAGAGTATCGATTTAAAAACGGCGTTAGAAAGCACTCGACGAAGGAATTGAAGTAAAGTTTAACAAACTTAAAATAGTTACTCTATTCTGAATAATGGAGAAGCGACTTTGCATTATTTACATCAGAGAATGCTTTTACTTTGAATTTAATATTTAAACTTTAAACGAGATGAGTGCAGGTATTTTAAACTATTTTTATCAAATGCTTTTTCCATGTGAAATGTGCATATTTTATTTTAAAACATTTAAATAGCAAGGAGGTATATTCTTTTTTGTTTATAGTAAATAAAATTGATTACTTTTATACTTAATGATCCTTACGTATGAGTATGTATTATAAATCACATTTCTACTTGTGGCTGGCTGAGGATTTAATCTAGCATTCTTTGAATTTGAAACAGATCGGTTACAAGATCCTGTAAAAGGATGTTAATTATATTGATACATTGTAATAATAAAAAAACGTCTTTATTTTTTTAATACGAAAGATATATCCTTAAAGTTGAAATATACTTTGAATTTAGGATTGTTAAAATTATTACAAACGAATTGAAATATCACTGAGATATAGACTTGTTAAGATTTTCTCAGTTACTTTTAGTTTATTACTTTGTAGGTACCAGAAGAAACGTTAGTCGCGTTTTATTTTGTTCTAGGTTTTCCGTTCACTAAACATCTAGGTGTTAAGACTAGGAATTGTAAATTGATATTGCAGTAACGCGACCTTGTTTATTCTCTCTTGTTACTTGATAAGACGCAATTTTTCAACGATTATAACTAAACGTTTTAACGTATTTTCCACCGGTTAAAAAGTATTTTTTGTACTTTATATTAAAGGGTTTATGATAAACGTATTTATATATATATATATATATTGGTATATAACAAATATACGATATTTTACAATTTTGTTTAACACATATTGTTAAGCTATATAATTCATAAAAACAAAAACACTATGGAATGTTTCAACATTATGTTTGTATGTTTTATAAATTAATATCCAATAATATAAAGTAATATAATCAACAATAAAACATACAGGAAAAAATACATTTTTTATTTATAGATTTTAAGTAGGTGTTAATACTTATAATTCTAATGTATACTAATGACGTTTTAATTGGTAGAATTTAAATAAAACTTTTATGGATTGAAACGTCCCGCTTATGCGCTAATTATTTTTGTTCTTCATAGTGATAATAGATAGCACTGTTTGTATTTTACTAGGTATGTATACATTTTATTGTAAATATAAATTATACGTGTCTCTTGTTAAAAAATCAGGCTCAACAATAAATACATTAGGGTCTCTCGATCTGTTTCCTTTTAATATGTACTGGTATCATTACATTTAAATTCTTAATGAACGAAATGTAATTTGTTGCATAAATTATGTACACACTTCGAAGTAACAAAAGTTAAACACCTGCAATGCCAAGTCACCAAGGTGTTCGTACAAAACTGTCTCATAGTGAATAAACACTCAAGGAAAACAAGACACAACTGCGATTAAATCGTAAACAAAACTCCAAGTTCTCTTTGTAATCAAGAGCTAAGGCGACAACTTATTCAATTTACATAAACAGTTTAGCATAAGCACGGAATATTTTGTCTTTTAACGAACCTGGCGCGGCTCGTAATTTTCATCGTCACGGTTAGATGATATAATAAACACAAATAACATTGATGATTTAGTCTTATTTTTACCATTAGAAATTGTACAGTTTCTTTAGTGATAGTTTATCTACACCGTTTAATAGTCTTTAATAAGTATTGTCAGTTTAGCACCTACTAGCGAATTATTATTATTATATAATATTGATGTAGCAAACGAGCATGCAGTCCACCTGATGGTAAGTGGTCACTGCCGCCCATG
>DWLI01004791.1:0-10577 GCA_018249915.1 Cecropterus dorantes dorantes
TGTCACGTTGTTTGTCCGCGTTAAACTCCTAAACTACTGAACCGATTTCAATCAAATTTTCACACCGTGTGCAGTTTTATTCAACTTATAAGATAGGCTACTCTAACTTTTAAATTTTTGATGCCCAACGAAGTGGGCACGGGTCTGCAAGTAGACATATATAAAGTAGTTTTATTAGAATCTTGTGGGTATATAAATAAATAAATGTGCATCTTATTCATATATTGTATAAATCTATATAATCTCTAAAGTTAAATTAGACGGATTAGCCGGTGTGCGACGAGAAAAGTTTGGAATTCGACATGGCTCAGACAGTATCAAAATAAATGCAACTTATTTTCTGTGTCTTGTTCATTCGTCGTCTACCTATTATTTTCCCACTGTTGGGCACAAGTTATACCTCAGAGCGATCAAAGTGAGTCTCAGAGTAAACCATAATTGCCATTGGTGTGTCACATTTTTTTTACAAGCATCTGTTTTTATTAAGTAATACCCTAAAGAATAAACATGGTTTGTCACTTTTTAATTGAACGCAAATGCAAGTAACATGAAAATTCACGAACCTGATGTATTAACTAAGCTACACTTTCGTTACTCAAAGGTCGATTATAATGGAATTCATGCATGTTCCCAATAAATAAGTTGCTAAAAACCATTAAAAATGTTTGTCTATTGCCAGAATATACCTTAAAAATCATGCTCCACTATTACCTACTAACGAGAGACCTAAAACAAACATAATATTAAGTACTTGGCCACCATATTCCAGTAGGGTAATTTTAAAAACAACTTTATGCACGTTGCATTATACTAGTTAACAATACAGCTTTTCTTATTTTACACTCATAAGTGTTACGGAAGAGCTCTTGAAACTGTTGTTTTCTTACAAGCTTTATATTCCTTGTTTCAATTCACACCATGTCTAAAGAGCACTTGATGTAATTTTTATAACAGGATAAATACAAAATATCGTTTCATTTATTAAATGTACATGTGTATTGTGGCAAACATAGTTTATTTTTTACTTAAAGCAAATGAACATGCATAAACAATGCACAACAAATGCACAAACATGCTAATGAAAAGTGGATGTTGCTGCCCATGGCCTTCTGCAACCATCGCCACATAGAGCAGAGACTAAGATAATCCTCTTGTCGGCAACCATAATTGTGAATAATGGTTGCCCTTCCAACATAACGCATGAATTGCTTCGCGTTAGAAAAAGGTGTGATGAGGGTACCTCATTCATTATACTCGTAGTTAATTTTTACTTTCTAATAATCATCAATATCAGCCCAGAGTGACAAAAGATTGTAATACACATCGCTGACCAAATGCGAAATATAACCGAACCCAAAATCCAATCTCGAAATTCAAAATCTCAAACAACTGAAACAAGTGTCAAACAAAAACCCAAATTCAAAATCTCTCCTGAATTGATAATAAAAATAATAATTTTAGCTCGTGCAATGATTTTAAATTACTCTTTATTGAGACCCCACTGAGCAGTTACCAGCTGACCCTCTCAAGATCAAGCTAGTTTTTGCAAGAACCTATTACTTTAAATACTAGTTTTTACCCCCGACTACGGTCGCTATAATGGCGTCGCCGATGGTTGATTATTGTCATTAAATAGTGCTAAGGGAATATTATGGCGGATTTCACACCGCAAGAAGTGCAATGAGATGGGGTTGCTGTACTGATCAGTAGAAATACGTGAGAAATTATGGTAAAAAGAACGAATGAGTTACTTTACGTTTAAAAATACTTTTTCCCGTAAATCAGGAAGAATAAATCAACTAAATAAAAGCCTGTCAAGTTTTTTATGCTTATTAAAAACGAAATATGTATGTATTGTACTCGTTTCTTATGGCTAATCATTCTTTTAAAGTTCTTATTTACCAGTGTGAGCATATGGCACAATCCTATAATCTTTGCTCGAGTTTTTTTTATTAATAACCATGATAAATATGTACAAGCTCACAAAAATATAAGTAAAATACACAATGAAAATACAAACCTAATTCACGATAGAAAGCGGTTAAAAGCAAGATGTGCAACATTGAATAATGAATAGTTTATGAAGCGATATATTGTTTCAATTTGTATCATTTTTTTTTGGCTTAAAACTTACTTAATTTTACCAAATATTTCTACTAATTATTCATTCTACGGAAATTCTAATCAAAACGGTACCCTATATTCCCTACAGCGCTTACAAAGCCTATTGAACACCAATGTACGCCTGCCTTACAAAGGATCTACAAGTGTTTTTAATTTTGCATTTGCGCCGCACAATGCGCTGCATGCATTGTCCGCATGCATGTCGTGCACGCATTGTTCCCGCACGGAGAGTGCTGCTTAATTATTTATTATTATTCCACGATACTTACATCGATATTGCATGCTGGCTGATACATAGAATATTCGTGTGTCGTATGCAATACCAATAGTAAGACTTATTCAAAATTAAATATGTATATGTAAAGCCACATCGATCTACCACGCAAAAGGATTCGTATTTAATCCCCGATTAGCCTGACTCTCTGTGACCACTTATGTCTCTTGTTTGTAATTTCTTTAGGTTGTGCGTTAAATTGGTTTGGGTGGTTTGGTACTTGTATTTATGTGTGCAACCATAATATAATGAAATTTAATGTGGTTAGGAAAGGATTACTTATTTACAAGCAAAAGTCAAGATTACAACAGAATGTGTCAATAACCTAACAATAAGCATTAAGCTTACAATAGCCATTGATACAAAGCTCACGTATGAGATTCATCGGTTCCATATAATTCTTTAATGCTAATCACATTTCAACGATTCACAGGAAAATGTTTGTCGCCAATAGATCTATATTTTTACCTTCCATCTCTATTCAGTTCAATTCTATGAGAAACTAACTCATACTATTGGTTTTCTGTTATAATTTAATTACCAAATTAATTTTTATGACTGACTATTGTTTCACACAGATGCGAACCCACATTAATTACGACTCTATAAAATGCTTGCAAAGAGTTTGTTAACAGTTTTAGATTGTTTATATTCAAGCTCAGCTCAAAGCTTACACGACAACTTACATAACACTGAGATTTTTGGCTTTATGTACCTAACCATCCACTCATCGGCCATTTAAAGTCCGCTGCTGGACACAGGCTTCCAACACTGAGGCTTTGCCAATAGCCTCCGCGCGTGGAATGTGTATTGGTGACCACAGGTAATGATACACAGGAGGACGCTGCTGAATTCTACATATAGATATAGCGAGTTCATAATTGTAGGAAGAGCTAACGACGTTTCTTGCCAACATGCATAGAGTAGGTACACTTTGTGATCGTAGAAGCTTTCAAAACGTTTTGTAGTCTGCTTTTGCTATGTAGCATGCATCTATGTGGCTATAGTAGGGTATTGTTACATACGCAGACGGTTAAGTATGCCAGTTTGACAAAAAACATGCCGAATCATTCAGTAAAATGATATGATGCATCTTAGTATCAAGGATCATAAATAATAACAGTAATAAATGTTGTTTTATAACGAACTTGTCCACGTCTTAAGATAAAAGTTTTTCTGGTATTATCGTGCATTTTAGAAATTACCACATTATAACCAATGGGAGTTTATCTATAGTTAGGGTGAAATTAAATGGATAGTCACTTGCTGTGCTGTTACAAAATATAATATAATTTTAACTGTAATAGGTATAAGCATATTTTATTGAAATAAAGACTAAATCATAATTATTTAACCCTTTAAATTACCTTAGCAAACAGACAAACAAGTACCTTTTATTTTTGCAACTATATGTGATATACAAACATGCATAATGTTCATTTTTATTTTGTATATAGTTAGGTGTTTTATTTTTTCTTTTTATGGTGTAATCTTTTTAATCATACACTAATTTTAACGATTCTGTAATCATTATACTGATTGCAATTGCTGATTCTAACTATCTACGTCTTCACTTGTCTTTTTCGTAAATGATTCACCATAACGATTTACCCCATATTATCTAGTCAGTAATTTTGCTTAATGCGTTTATAATCATAATTCTCTATAGAAAATGCTATACGATAAATAATAGGCCAACAGCACACTATGAGCGAATCTAGCAATTAAACGGGTTCGCATTAACAACTTTTCCAATCAAACTTTTGTTGCCAGCAACAATTTTCTGTAATGGACTTTGTTTGAACTCGCAGTCGGGTTAAAGAAAATGATATATCACTTCATCACTTTCGCAAATAGGAATATAATTGTCATATAAACTATTCCGGAATTGTCATTTACTTTAGGATGTGTTTAAACGAAGTTGCTTTTGTGTATAATTTGTTACTCCTATGAATTATTACGTATTTAATAATTGATAGTTCAGCATAATTGCAGTTTCCTATAAGCTATTATTTTAATAATTTGATCAATTTTACAATATATGTTAGTCAACTTACATATATAACCATATATTATTTTTTCAGTAACCATTCTTTTACATGGTTATATGGGCAGTAGTTAAGTCTTAAATATTGTCAGAATATAATAAGTGAGGGCAATGTTCTTTTAATATTACCTATTTTTATGCCTAACTGTGATTGTATCAAAGATTCAGACGGAGGGATAACATCTGCTTATTTTACTCTGACATTATTTATCAATTGCACGGACAGTGACCGCTCGCCACTCGAGTGGCAACATGCCACGTTAAAATTAACTTGATAACTGTCATTTTATCGCATACCATTTGATGCATGATAAGAACTTTGAAAGCAATTAGGACATCGTTATATTAGTACCAAAAATGGTTTTTATCTAGCAAAAAAATATTTTAAGTGGTCGGAGTATAGCTAATCTGTGATATGAATTGCATAAATTTTGCATATAATTGATTTTCGGTGTCATGAATGTATTTGTGGTATTATACTCAATTATAAACTTAATACAATTATATTAGTTACAAGCGTGGAGTAACCTGAAGCTTAGAAATCAATTTACTATTGCGCTTATTTTATTATATAAAAAAAACTTCAAATAGTATAATTTATACGATTTATAAAAGTAAATAAATATATATAAGAATAAATAAAAATGTAATTAGGCTTTGATGAACTGTTTTTAATAGCACTTCATATTTAGAGAGTTTTTATTTTATTTTATAGAACTGTAACTAGAAAACCATAAAACCAGTATTATCTCATGATTACTTGAATCTCATTGAAGCGTAATTGGAAAGCTCAATTCGATCCTGCTCATGTTAAAGTCGAACAGCTAAATTACTGTAACGGTTAATCCATTTCGCCGACTGAACGAAGCTCTCTGGAAAAACAGAGAGAATAGGATAAAAAACTTCAGCTTAGCTTAACCAACGCTGACGTTGTAAGCGTCTATAGGACCTCACGTTCACTACTAAAAAAAATGCGTGATTGCAAGATTCCAATGCGTATTATTTGAGAAAAACTAGAAGCATTTTGTGAGGGACATTTGAAAGAAAATGTAAAGTCCGGCTTATAAGAAACATTATTACGTATCTTTTCTTAAATAGTGATTTGAAGATGAATTTTCTCAATAATTATGTTAAATCAATGGGCAAACTCGCTCACGGATTACATTTGCTATTACAATTAATGCAATATTTTGCTATTATCCAGAAACTGATGAAACACTTCTTTTTTACTGTATTACTAGATAGCTAATTCTGCAGCAAAAAATGTTGCAGAATTAGCTAAACAATGCCTTTCGATCTAAAACATGCATACTAAGACAGAAAACTTAAATTTCTATTTTATATAGCTGCATGCGCTCTGTTTCAATCAAGCTAGTAGTATTTTTCTAGGTTTAACAATCTACAAAACCTTTTGCTTCTTTGTATCGTCTTATACTATCCAGCTTTACAAAACAAGGGCAGTGCCGTTACTCACCAAGAGTCGTGATTATCCCCGTTAAAATGACCGTCAGAAAATTTTCTCCGCAGAAATAATCTTGTGGAACGGATTACAAAATGATTGCAAAACTGACCCAGTAGCTTAAATTAAAAGTTGGAAGTAAATATTTATTTATAAGCCAGTATAAACCTGCTTTCTACCTTTCACTACTAGTAACCATCATAAATCATCGCTGTACATCAATTATGTGATAATAAAGATTCATATGCTTCGGTATTAAGTATATCGCTGCTTTAAATCTCGATTCGCGTGTTACGAGAAAGTTTTATGTTACGCACTAAAGTGCAATGTTTACATGCATCGATTTACTTCTGATGAATATAACATTGTTCTCGCTGACTTGTTCGTAAGCGACAGATATGTCTCATATTACCTACTTCGAAATATTATTGTAAATGTTTATAAGTATGTTAAAATCTAACACTATTTATTTTTTACGTTTTTAGTTTTAACTTACAAATTTACTTTATCTAGAAATGACAATTCACTTAACTTAATTATAATTTTATTATAATTAACGAATTATGATGTACATTTACTAAAACCGATAACACGCAAACCCATTATATCATTAAGCTCACGCATGATGTGGTCACGCCTTTAAGTTTTGTTTCACCATTCACTCCAAATAATTATGTATTGATTATATAACATATTAACGAAATGTTGAGCTCACGGTCATAAATGTCGTATCGTGCCATGTGCTCTCTTCCTGTAGATGTCGTGGCTATGGGACACTACTCAGTACAGGCAGTTAGCGTCTTCCTTTGTAACATCAAAACCCACTGCGATCACCAACACGCATATCAGTAGCCGTGATTATTGGCAAAAAACTCCATTAGGGAAGGCCTCAGCCCCGCAGTGGAACTCAAAGGGCTGATGGATGAATGGATTTAACTATTTTTATTGACGATTCATAAGGGTTTAAATGACAGATTTTTTTATTATATCTGGAGTTGTTTTCGCAATATACAAAACTGTTACAAAGAATATATTTATTGTAGTATTTGTAGGAACTCGCCTTGGATAGGAGTTAGGCTATGATAAGGCTTATGAGTATTTGATTATGTAGCAATGCCGCTACATATTTAAATGTACAATTAATCATAATACAGAAATATAAAAACAAATACTCAGATACTCAGACAAAGGCAAAGAAGCTTCTTATTACGCAGTTCGAATTTAGTTCGAACGCCATTTGCAAAAGTAGGTAGTACAGATAATAAATATTTCACAGACCATTAAACCCGTATAAGAAACAAAGACAAACTGACAGCAATTTAGTATCACAATGGGTATTGTTATCCTGTAGACATCTTTTCCTGCTCGATAATACGGATAGTAAGCTCGATTGCTTTTGGATGAATCATATTGATTGAAGCTCACTAAGAAACTATTATTAATATTAGTACATTTAGTGATATTTATTGGAGTATGATATCGTGGAATCACTCAATGTGATGCAGCGGATACTAAACCATACATACATCTAAATACATAATACTAGTATATATTTTTATTCAAAAATCTACTTTAACATAACTATGTTATTAGAGTATTAACTAGAAATCCAAAAACAAACGTATATAACTACGTTTGTTTTGGGCTTCTGTAGCAACTACAATATATGTCATGGATGTGTAAGTTAGATATTCTTTGAGAATCAATGCCAACTTACTTCTTCAATTGTCAACTTCATTGATTGACTCTGAAGATAACAAATATTTTTTCATAATAATGAATAATACGTCTATTCCAATATGCATGACACAGTAGCTATTTCTCAAATTTTGTTTAAATAATACAGCAGTTTGTAAGTCGATAGCTTAGGGGTGAATCATGTAATTGGTCCGATAAGCCATCCTGCCCACGCCTTATTGTTATTTTATTGCTTATTATATGCACAGGCTTAGCAACTTACACAGGCAACATGTTTGTATTGTTCATCTAATTGGTATAGTATGTTCTTAATTGTTATCTTGTGTAATATCTTGTACTAAAATTAATGTAAAATTAAGCTTTTATCCGAGCCTGAGCTACTGATAAATACGCTTTTGGTGAGATGTAAACTCAGTTTACATGATTAAACCATAAATTTTAAGCTTCAGAATCATTTAACTGCCAAAATATCTATAAAATAAGGCATTAAAAATAACGTAAACTATACCAAAAGTAAAATAATACCAAAGTTTTCCTTTGTTGCTACCTTCGCCAGTACAGTAATCTTATAATTTACGTGAGCTCCGAGCATTACGTAATTACAGAATTAACAAAATTACGAAAAACTAGGGCGCATACTGCGTGCCGCGCTACGAGTACTAAAAGGGTGTGTTTTGCGTACTGTACTGCACGGTAGGGGAGGCACCACGCCTGATACGGCTTTAATTATGTAGGTATACTAGATAATTTACTAGCAATATTGTTAGATAGAAATCTAGTAAAAGTTGCTCATATTACTTTCCATTACCTGTCTTACTAATATTATAAAGATTATAGAAATATTGTAAGGTTGGATGGCTTTTTGTTTTTTTTTCACGTAAAAACTTCTGATCAAATTTCGTAAAAAAAAAGGAAAAAAAAAAAAAAAGGGTTAGTTTATGACCTGGATTCATATGGATTAATTCCAGGTCATAAACTAACTAATTGTATAGAAGTTATTTAGCATAATAAACCAAAGCGGGCGGAGCCACAGCATTTGTTTTTTTTTTTTTAATTCTAGTACACATCTTTTAGAAGAAGAGGTCAAATTTCTGATAATAATAATATCGTTATTCAATTCCCTCAAACATATAATATAACTATGCATTCAAAAGAGATCGAAAGATCGATCAAATATCATATTACGTTTACTATCTGCATTTGAATAAGTAGAGCAAGTCATTTAAGGGATTGTTTTACAATGATCCGTATAAGCGACAGCGCTCGTTCTTATAAGGAGTTGTTATATTATTTAAGAACCGGCACACGGTTCGCGCTACTGATTGCACAAAAACAAGTAGCTCAATGAATAATGCAGATGGAATGAACACATCTGTGCTTAAAAGCTTAGGTACAGAGTTCGTATGATTCGTAATTCTACGTAGAGTCGTCAAGGATTTTTTTACGTTAATGATTTTGGTTTAGGTTAGGTTTGGTTTAGGTGTAGATTTAGGATTTATACGTGTAGTGTGCTTATTTGTATATATCTTTATTCAATACGTATTTTTAAGGTTTTTGATTAATGAAATTCGCAGAATTTTTACCATGAAAGGATTTTTATCATGAAAAATCTTCATCACAAAAGTTACAATTTGATGGATTAACTAATACAAAGCAGAAACCTTAGCTAGGCCGTCCTATCAAGGTAGAACGCAGATGGTCTAGGGTAACTGAATTACCGTGGAGTACGTCAACATAAAGTAAAAAGAACACTTACTCATTCCTGTAATCATTTTACATGTAAAAGAATTAAATCCCATATAGGTATCTAAACATATTAGAAAAAGCACAAAATGTCGCGACCGTAAAGGCTGAGTCAGCAAGAGGCGCGCCAGTGACGTCACCGAGCGGCGACCCCTGAAATGTGAGACGAGACGCGATATTTGTAGCACGTATAAGTATGTCTAAAACTGCTTAATCCACAGTCGGCAAATATTTGCAGGGTAGCTAGGGTTGGTATTTATTGAATACGTTTTGTATACGAGATTTGGAAACAGATATTATTTTTATATGTAATACGTTTTTTAAACGGTGGAAGTCGTTGATAAGTCCTGATCATATAAGTCTTCACTCTCGTAATGCCTATTGCCAATCGGAAAAGGAATTTTCCTAATGCTGTCCTAGAAGTACTGCTGTACTAAGTTGGCATACTAGAGAACTTAAATATATACCAATTGCAATATAAATAATAGCTAAGTATAGAGGTTATTGTTGAATCATAATCTTGAAAAGACTCATGTTTTCATAGTCTAAACTATAGTAGAAAATTGTTGTTTCGATAAATGTCTATAAATCAAAATGAATTGCATTTAACTTGAAAACTATAACTGATAAAATTATCTGAATTTTGTTTGTTGTCTTCGATATTAATATGACAATCATAAAACTCGATCAAAATTTTACTTTAAAACGTTACACCCCTAAACACTGCAGTAATTTTCCCCTGAAAGTTGCAGGGACCCTGCAATGCTAAAAGCTCGTATTTTGCAATCATAATGGAAAAGCAGATAATCAAAACTTTTTGAAAGGGGTTTGGTTCGGCAGAGTAACGGCCGACTGGCTGTGAATAGTCGGATTAAAATTATATTCCCTTTCAAAATAATAACGATTAATGTTAGTAAAAGAGTTAATACTTCGAGCTTGGATATAAAAAAACGAGACGTTTGCATTCATTTGCATTCATAAAAAATATAGCTATTCGTGGTTTGTTTTCTGATTTCATTTCTTGTATATATGTACATAACTAGGTGTGCTACGCGGTTTTTTTCTTATTTAGTAGCGGGTAAAACCGCTACTAAATAAGAAAAAAAAACTGAAAAACATAGCATGATGTTATATAGCCTATAGCCTTCCTTAATAAATTGACTATTCAAAAAAGGATTTTTTAAATTCGAACCCGTAGTTCCTGAGATTAGCCCGTTCAACCAAACAAACTC
>DWLI01004792.1:0-10576 GCA_018249915.1 Cecropterus dorantes dorantes
ATGAAGTTGTTTACACTTGTAAATGGGTGGCAGTAACCACTTATCATCAAGTAGATTGCAAGCCTGTTTGCTACTTCAATTAAATAACAAAAGAAATAAAACTACACATTTAAGTTGAATTTATGCTTTATTTCATATAAATAAGTACACCTATATCATAGCATACATTTTCCTGGAAGTTGTCTTTTAGGCCAATATAAAATTTCATTATAGGATTCCAAAAAGTATAGATATGGAGTAAAGATATGGAAAGATTGAAATGTTTATGATTTTCGAACAAAGACTAATCTTATCAACACGTTATAAAAGTTATTTGGATTACGATACACTTTAATCAACTTGATAAACATGAACAATGGTTATATTGTCAACGTAACTGCATCTATATAATACAAAATGTTTTATTTGCACCAATTCAATAAGATAAAAAATTACAACCAATATCTTACATGAAGCATATTTCTACTATACTTCGTAACTTGATGAAATTTTGTCTAATATTTTGGCACAATACTATTGACAACAATCAAAACCAACATTTCAGTACAGATAAATAACATCCTATAATATTATTGTATTAGACAATATAAGATATATATTATATAGCTAAGTACTCAAGTGTAACATAGTAACTAACACAAGCGTGGAAATATGCGTCAGATTACAACATACAACTAAACTAACGGCCCTATTAATAACGTAGTTTAAAATTAATTAATACTTCAATTGGGAACGTAACATACAACGTGGGAACGATTTATATACAACTATTTTGTTTTTATAACATTTAATGTTAATTAAAGGATACTATTGCAAATGTGACCTTTAATGGCACCAAAATATTTATTTATTAAAAAAAAACTGCAAGGTGTGGAGTTGTAATATAATTGTTTGGTAAGCTAATAAACATAATATCATGAATAAATATTTGCGAAATGTAAAATATTTTAACAGATTCAATGTAAAACTTAATACAATTATGACTTCAATTACATAATCACAATGAGAACAAAAGGGACCGAACTCTAAATTTCAGCAAATTGCGTTAAATACTTGAAACTGCTCCTTATAACGGAGTCTTATCGACTATCGAATTAAAATGTGACGAATATTGCTAGAAAAGGAATAGCATAAATGTGACATCCCCTTAATTAAAGCGTAAAGAATGCTTCTTTAACGAAATTCTGAAATGCACACAATCTTGGTATTTCCACAAAAAACAAATTTTGGATTAGTCCCTTTTATCCTCACCTAGCGATATATAACTGATTGTAACATAAAAATGCTTAGTGACAAATTTGTTCAAATACTATAAAGAACTAAAAGAGGTCCTACACATCATTAAATTACCTTTATCGTCTAATTAATCTACGTTGTGTATGCGTTCCCGTCGCCCGCCCAGCCGCTTACCCGAGCCCGTGGTCCTCGAAGAATCCCTGCGGGGTCTCCTCCTGCAACAAGGGTCATCACTGAGCCAGTGTCGCTCGTGGTCGTGTTAGACCGAGCCATCGCTAATCGGCACCACGAAAATCTCAAATGAACGGAAACAATTCGTATTTATAAACGAGACTATCGATAATTTGTGCTAATGTATTTATTCTAACTTTATTTGATTAAAGTTACATCTTATATTTTTCATTTAAAGTACTGTACGATTTATGTTACTTAGATACTTACTTATTTTAAGGCGTTTAGGACAAAAACAACAATTCAGATTGCGAATCAATATATTATTATAAAAGTATCCAGTCACGTTTTCCTATGCGAGACAATTATTTGGGACAAACTACATTTTTTCACTTTTAAATGAAATTTAATTTGCAAACAGTAAAATCCAATTATTCCAAAATTTTGGCTTTATATAACATCTCACATAGGATAACACAAGTACATAGATTTAGTAGAAAAGTATGCATATATTATCTGTTATTACATTTAAATATTCTAAATTGATAAGAATCATTAACAAACTTAATAAAAACAACATTAAATACAAATTGTATGAAAATTATAAGTAAACAATGAAATAAAATATGAAGATATTTAACAAATAAAATGAACAAATACGAATGAAAAATTAAAACAATGAACTAAGAATTCAACTACAAAAATAAATTCGAACTTTAATTTCCAAAATCTTGGCAAACATTTGCCAACTAAATAAAGAACATTTTATATAGTCAACAAAAATATATTATTAACCTACTTATATGAAGTTACTAAAAATATTTAGGAATTTTATAATTTTACTGGGTTTTGAACTGCTGATCTAATAGCATTATTTTTAATTTAGTAGATATAGATGTAGCAAACGAGCAAACAGTCCATCTGTATTTCCTCAAAAATTTAATCAATGATTATTTTGAGGAAACAAGATAAAACTCGTACTAAGGGTACTGATGTTGAGAGGTAACCTGGGTTGTCTATAGATGGCGTTGCTATCCCTGAAAACTTTTACTAAGTAAATTATTGCGAGAAAAAACGTGTAAATGTGAAAGTGAATCACTTACATATGTGTGGTACCCAATTTTACAAATGACTACTATCTTCATCAGCAATTCCAAACCCATTTCCAATCGAAATATTAAGGAATGATAGTTAAATTGTTATACACAAATGTTTAAATGGCAAGCGATTAAAATTAATACAGCTTCATTGTCAAAATATATAAAGAAATATATAATTGGTCCACTTTGGTTTACGATGTTGTATTAATTTTAATAAAACAAAATATAGAACCAATCGATTATTTCTAATCACGGGAGCTTGTTATTCAGATTGTTTTTGAATGAATTTTATTTTTTCACTATTAGTCCCCGCATTTTCTCTCGACAGTTTAAATCCTACATAATACTTAGGTAAAAGTAATACAAAGAAACACATGACTGTTGTGAATAAACTATCAGGACTAGTTAATAGTCACTGCAGTTAATAAATGGCTTTCACACTCTCGCATAAAACAGTTCTTATAGAAATGTCCACACCAAAAACAAATGAGGACATATCATATAAAAAAGTCATATCTAGTATTATATAAATGCGAATCTATAATGCGTGCATGCAGCCTACTTTATGATAATAAGTAGCTATCGCAGCTATTTATTATCCCCAAATAAATGACAACAGAATAAAAATAAAAGACAAATATATGAAAACAGAGACAAATGCGTCACTGGCTCTGAAAACTAAGCTAAATTATTTGTTTAAATTTTAGTTTCGAAAATACTAAATTAAAAAAAAATGACAATATTTAGTTGAGTTAATGTAAGTGATAATATCCTAAGTGAATATACAGGTGCGAGGTCCGGATCCGTCCATAAACCAAAAAGGAAGAAATATTTAACAGGAGAATCTTTCTGAAAATTGAGAAAAATCCGAGCCTAGCCGATCGTTTTTTACTCATACGCTGTTGTTTCAACTCTTCCTTGACGAAACTATAGCTTATGTCTTATTCTTAAAGCCAGGAGGCATCATGTACAAATTGTAGGATACTATTATTAAGTAGAAATATGTGTGAAGGTGGTGCTGCTGCAGTGGAACCATAAAGTTCCATGACGATGAACAATGTTTGTACTAGTAAAGTACAAAAAATATTACCTAACAATAAATAGTATGATAGTAGCAAGCTCAATAATACTATATTTTTATTATTTTGCAATGTTGCAAGACACAAGAAGATTCGCTTGTATACAATATTACAATAATATATCAATATGTATAAAGGAGCAAAATTGTATATGAAACAGAAATCGACTAGCATAGTAGTTAGTAGTAGTAAAATTTTAGCACATTAAAACTCCGTTACTTTCTTATCAAAATTGAAAAAACGTTAAACTTTACTTATGTAGTGGTAAAATCACATTTAATGTAATAAATCACATAGAAAAAGACTGCTGTCGGATATCCAAACACATCTTATTTTATAGTTATTCGAGATGTTATTGGCCTAACGTTTACTATTGTCAAGCACAAATGTTTTAAAAAAAATCGCACCCTCTTTGTAACAGATTCATAAAAGCCACTTGAAAAAAAAAATATGACCATGAATAAGTAAAGTTAGGTTTAAAGGCCCTAACGCCAAAACCGTAAAATATTTTAAATAACAAGGCATTTTGTAATTTTACAGAATCCGACCTTCAAGCCTTTTTTTACTTAACTTATTTTTAGATTACTACGTAAAGAGTCTGGTATATCTCTATAATATTATGTTGGTTGTTTTTTTATATCCACTTTTATAAAAAGTTTATTCTGATGAATGGAAAAAACGTCATATTTACAATTTTGTCTATTAGCGACTTTACTGCCCTACGGGGGAACATTTTTTTATTATTTTCATAATGTATGTGCACAGCATGTTTTTCTTTTATTTCGTCATGTAATAAGTGTCACATGACATAAAAAATACAAGTTTGACGTCCAACAGCAGCCTTTCTAGTTAATATGAGACAAAAAAGCACATTATTGAAGTATCCCTTCCGTGCCTCGCCGGTCAGTCCGGAGCCCCGCGCCGCCTCACAGCAGCCCCACTTCCCGCAGCGCCGCGTCCACGGTCTCGTCCTAGCACACCCCATAACGCGACGATTATTCAAACATCGCCCAGACACTGGGCTCCGATACATACGGACCATCCGTATACTTAGTTCAGTTCTTAACCTACTAGTTGATTTTATTTATAGACATGAAATTAATTAATTTGTGTATAATAATGTATATGTATGTTTAGTTTTGAATTTGAAGTTAACTCTGCTACTTATTTCATATAAACATTTCACGCTTTCAATTGTGTTTTAAATCAATTTATTTTTTTTTTTATAATTATCAATTATCTTATTATTAAGGGGAACATTCTCAAACTGAAATACTTTAAAAGTATTTTCACTACCTAGGTGTATTTTACACTGAAATAATTGTTTATTTCTTGCTTTACCTTACCATTTTAAAACCAAAAGCCGAATTAAAAATACAGAAAGATAAAATATGATTATAACTTTATAAAACAATTTTGTTAGTGTATCTGCTTATATGCATGCTGTTAATTGATATAGCCATTTTCTCCGAATCCACACCATATAGTATTGAAAAGCAGTAATTTGCCATGATAATGTCTGCCAAGACCACAACCACACCTTCATAGGGAAACCATAGCTCCAATTTATCAACAATCCTTAGATAATCATGAAATAATATATGTACATGCTCTATATTTAAGGTCACTTTAACTAGTGGGCCAAAATCGTTCAAGATCTACTGAATGAATGGAACTATATAATTCATACACATTCACTTTTGATGTATAGGTCAACTAATTTCAAATTGGGGCTATGGTAATTTGGATAGGAACAGGTATTTCATGCAAGAAAACAGAATTTTAGTTGAAAATCAATGTATTTCGACATCCCATTACATTAAATGCGCAAACAGCCAGACAAAACAAATGTGAACACTGGTTTATCATAAGATACATATAAGAGATTATTTTGAACAGAAAATATGGCACGAATCATTAAGAATTTCAAATAAAATTGATAAAACAGTGTCCTAAACATAGTACATTTGTCAATTGCTAAACTACACAGATATAAAGCAATGTACATACAAGTACCGATACTAATCATTTCACAATCGAACACTATGTAAATAAATACAATATTTGATACAATGAACGTATATGGTAGCACCAATTTCAAATTGAAAACCGGATCTGTCTCAATATGAACTATTTTTTTTTATTTTAATGACAAACATCATGCAGTACCAGTGAATGCCTAACATATTCATTCATTATTGACAATAATACCTAATACGTTCATTCTGCATTAAGCAGAATGAACACAAAATATTACTGTTAACACTGTCATACTTTAAACGTTGTGGTAATATATATATTATATGTGAAAATCATATGATACTAGGTGTACATGACCACCAAAGAATGTGTTAATACTTCAGCCTATAAATGTATTGAACTAATTAAAAATGAAAGACTACATCAGTTACTTTTAGGCAAAGACACGACTGATCACGATGCCACATGTCTTTGTATGTACAAAGACTTGTATACATGCGTATAACTATTAATTTACTTCATGAAGTGTGAAATGTAATGTAGTACTAATCTTATAATGAAGCTTACGACGGTAAACAAATTTAATATTGCTGCGTAATGAAATTCATTTTAAAATACTAAATTAAAGTTCGTTGAAAATTTCAATTATATAAAAATTCTATCAGATATTCCATATAAATTAGATGTTACCAATATTTTATATACTAAGCGTTTTCGCCGTTTTGTAATGAGATGTGTTATGTCTGAGTAATATGGGGCTAGAATTGAGCAATAAAAAATAGGAACTATTTTAAGCAATTTTTCTAAATAGCAGCATGCATATGTTGAAGCACAAGCAAAATAATGTTTGACACAAACAAAAATAATACTGTACGAGGTAAAGAAATTTAGCTGCAATTTTTAAAACGTAAACAATAAACATAATGTTGAGCTTATTTTAATTTCTTCTTGATTTTGATTTGAAAGTTTTATTATTGAGATAGATTTCAAAACAGTAAACTGTCCTGTAACCTAGCTGCTGTTGAATGGTGTCCATAATTTACTGACATGTATAACAGTAAAACCTACCTGAAGCAATAGGTTTCAGATTGAGCTCACGTTTACATTATTCTCACGTTTACAATTCACTCATGACTCATGAGGACAAAGCTGACAAATGACATATAAGATTTATATGATATTATATCCTTCAAATTATAAGTGCATTGCTGTATTGCTGCTTAAAGCAGGTATGGGCTGTAGCGTTAAACTACTTTTTTTTATAATTCAGTGTATTTGGTTTACATAATAGTTGGATTGAATTTCATCCCCGCGCGTAAACGTTAAACAATAATGTTACTTTTTTCGAAATTTGAGATTCTACTAATGTAAACGCAAACTAATTCACGTTTCATAGATGTAAACGAATGCTATCTCAAAACCACTGAGCTAGCAAATGAAATATTTTTTTCCGGAATCTAAATTCTACTTTAACGTCATCGGGACTCCATCCTATATAATGTCATTATAATTTTACAGCTTAATTTTATGTTATCGCGAGTAGTCAACTACTGAACTTTACATCTTTGTTTTAAATACTCTAAATGTGTAACAATACTTTAAGCTCAATATCTGACGGCCTGTGACATTGATTTTAGTTATACTCGTACAATGAATAACTAAATACTTATATAATTTCTAGTTGACTTTTGCACGACACAATGGCTAACGAGTGTGGCGATACGGGATGCAACAACTGTACGGACTCAACGTGATACCTACAACGACTCTTTACTTATTATGAGGTAGATTTCGAAATAGCACTTTGTTTGAAAATTTACTCAAAATAAAATATGTGTAAATAATGTTCCTTCACTTTTCCTTAATCCATATTAATGTTTTATGTTATGTTAAAACTGTATAGTAATAAAAAATAAAAAATAAATATTTTAATACATTACGAGTATTAACGATATGCGGTTTTTTAATTTATCTCTGCCGATATTTCGAGCCAGTTACATGAATCGTGGTCACAGCGAAACTGCAAAGACGATCCATGTAAATGAATCGAAAAATCGGTAAACAAAATAAAAACCGCATTTTGTATGTATCCATTACATATTAAATCAAGAAATATATATTCGAAATATACCTTTCAAACT
This sequence comes from Cecropterus dorantes dorantes, assembly GCA_018249915.1. NCBI lineage: Eukaryota > Metazoa > Arthropoda > Insecta > Lepidoptera > Hesperiidae > Cecropterus > Cecropterus dorantes. The sequence goes on from DWLI01004792.1 coordinate 7,708, forward strand.
ACATGATTCCCAACGTATACCATTTACTTTTCTATGAAAGTACAACGTGTCTAAATTTCTGTATAGTGAGTGAGAAGCAAAGCTTTATAAGTACGTTAGCATATTTATCTGTCGGGTTCATCAGTGCAAGAGTCCTTCGTTCAGGTCCTGACCGCCACCAGTGCATGCAAACGTCACACCAAAACACAAAACAATATTAGCTGTGCAGTGCATAGAGGAGCCGACAAGTAGTAGGATTGTCTCAGTTGGCAAACCAAAACTAATGTATATACAGTAAGTTTAGTTGTGTGCAGTATTATTTCGGCTTGTTTTTGTATGACCTATTGGAATCGTAATATTTTGATATGATTTTTTTATCAAGCTACTACTAACACACTATATAAACATTTTCTGTTCTATGTCACACGTAATTTTAATTAGAACAACTATAACAAGCTCATAATTTTTTTATTGATATGTTACCATGATGTACATATCATGTTTTCATAGGCAGTGCTCCTATGTTAAATTTAATGATATTTAAAATATCTAATATCAATCAAAAGGCACTACTGAGGCCACTGTCCTATGTAACTGGTCCACATTACGCTATAATTAAATGTAATTTTCATGACCGAGGAAGTTAAAAATTAGTTTACTTGACCATATTCAAACATGTGCAATGCTAACCATATTGACCAGGTAATATTATAATACAGAAGAAAATTTGAAGTGTATATAAATATTTTTTGTATCTTGGTGACTATCACTTAGAGCCAATGTAAACTTTTAAAGGATTTTTTGAACAAGGCTTAACATAGAAATCTTATTATCCTAATTTATATTTTTAATCAATCCAATGATATCCATGAATTTAGTACGTCTTTCGACAGATTGATGTGATTTTACAAAATAATTGCATTACTCACTTGCATATGGTTTTAGCAAAATAATTTTTATCCTACTTGGTAATGGTCAATTCCTACTAAGTAACACTCGTTTCTAATAAAGATATTTACGACTATTCATACAGAACAATATGTGTCAGCAAGATCCGCTGACTAGAACCAATTATTTAATAGGAAATGTTCAAATTTTTAGCAATCTACTGTAGAGAAGTAGTAAAAGAGCTTGTATTGCAATGTGCTTATCTAATTTTAAATTTCTATAATGAAATAATTTAATTATAATATTAGTCAGATATGTTCTAAGTTCTATCAGATCTAGAAATCTTAGTTTTCAGGAACAGACCTATTCATCTTAAAGTTTTAAGCTACAATGTATAGATAAAAATTATATAATTAAATATATTTTTGAACAGTTTCTAACAAAACAATAGTATAAATGCCTTTATGTACTTAACACGAGACAATAGTAAAATTGAAAATTAGGCAAGTCTTAGTATAAAATTAAGCCTCAATGCATTGAAAATTTAACAAATTTGCTCCAAAACCAATGACCCATAAACCATTAATCCGTGTATGGTGTTGTGTTGAGGAGAGGTACTATGCAATTATTTATAATCATTATTTAATATATATAATATATATTAAAAATGATAACGATCTCTGTATAAAAACACATAATCTGTCTTTATTTTTAAAAACAAAACATGATATGTGTTAGAGAAAGGAATCCAAAAGGAATATCTCACAAATTAAAAAAAATATATCCTGCATAAAAGATTTGGAAGAATTGTTTTTGTAAATAATGAATAATTACATATAGGTGAACTCAATATCACATCATATCATATCCATTTTATGATATGTATTTTTGTTTTCAAAAACTTTTTAAAAATCTTTATCAATAAATCATTGTATGTAATATGACACAGAGGTGAATTGTGTTATATTGTAATATGCAAATTGATCGATATCATGGGTATATGAATAATAGGTGTAATTATTCTCTTTTAATACCTTTTCAAATCCCTATACCAATATATGAATATTAAAGCCATAGTACCACTCACAACACAATATATCAAAGTGGCACAGATTAGACAAGTTCATTGTCCTGGCTACTGACCTCTTGTAGCAGGTCCTGTGCAGCGATGGCCTTCAGAACATTCTTCTTGCTGGTCTCCTGCAGCTCCCCGCCCAGCACCAACTCGTCCAGAATGAAGTATGCCTTCTCAAAGTTGAAGATTATGTCCAACTCACATACCTGGAATTTAATGACATAATCATCATTAGCTCATTATTTAATGATACAAATAATAATTATCAACTTTGACTCAATATTTTTCCTGTTGGGCACAGGTGTCTTCTCACAAGAAGAGTTTAGACCAGAGTCTGCGGTAGTAACCATGTGTGTTGGTCATATATAACAATATATGAATTTATGACCAAATTAGCTAAAGCACTCGTGCTTCGCCACGGGAGATAAAAATAGTCGCCATCTTTAAATATTTTTCACACAGATTCCTTTTTTTCTCATATTAAATATAGTCTATGTTCATCAGGGATAATGTAGGATTCTAATGGTAAAACAATTTTTGAAATCGGTCCAGTAGTTTTGCAGCCTATTCAATACAAACAAACAAGCTATCAAATCTTTCCTCTTTATAATATTAGTATAGATACATGTTTATATAATTAATTTTTGATACATATAATTAATTTTTTGCAGGTATCTATTAATTTTTTGTGTGTAAGTTTCGACTTTTGATCTGATATTTTGACAAGTTATATAAGTACCAAAAGAGCATCCAAACCACCTCTTGCTAAGTGGTACTATTGCTCATTGACATATGTGATTAAACCCAAATAAGATGAAAATATCTAAAGTCAGTAACAAATGCGTTACAAGCCCTGAGGACTAAATTAGAACAGTTCGAATGAATATGTCTTCCTTAACACACCCTTCAAACCAAAATACAGCAATG
>DWLI01004793.1:0-10575 GCA_018249915.1 Cecropterus dorantes dorantes
GTAGTTTTATTGATTCGCTTGATTGATAATCGCCAACAACTTTGCCAATTATTGAAATACCTAAATATAACACTATAAAAACTCTAAATGAAATATATATTGATGCTATTAATAGTTTTTTTTTCAGGTAACATTAGTAATTACACATTATTGATTGGTAAATATATTTTTCAAAATGCCGGTGCTACATAACAAAATGGACGTAAACTAATATGCAATTCATGAAAATCACTTACCAGATATCCGATCTCTTAGGAAGTAACACTCGCACAGTGAAAACATTGATTAAAGATTTGACTCAAAAAGGAAAATAATTAAGACTGAGATCTAGATTATATTGAGAGATCACCGTATTTTTATAAATTAGATGCGGCACTATTGTAAACAACTGGCATGGCGAACTGAAATCTATATCATGTTTATAGTCTATGAAGAGATGCACAGACAATACACTCAAACAATATAAAGGCAATGACAAACGTACGATTAAGTCCACACACTTACAATTTTCTTACTAATCTTAAAAGTTTCTAGATTATCTTTACGGTACAGTTTATACAATGGGTTCTAAAATATGATTTATTCTTGGACGTATGCGAGGAAGCTATGTTATTTATATGCAACAAATCTACCAATAAGATTATTCCCTTTTGATTGAACAAAATGACTTTGGTACTAAAATGTACATAAGCCTTATATGCGATATAAGACATATATTTTAGTAGTAAAGCACTATGTTATTCGAGTACCAAAACTATATCAGAGAACAAGTTGTAAGTATACGAATTTTTTCCAACGCATTCATTTTAATAAGATAATAAATATAAAAAAAGTTTTAGTAGTTTTTGTAAACTAATATGAATTTCAAATTTATTTATTGTGTGAGTATAGTCCTAAAATATATAATTTTGTTCCAAGATTTACAAGAACTTCATAGGTTTTGATTTTATTTTTAGTTTCTTTCCATGGCTTCATTTAACCAGTTCCGTATTTATTTATTAAAGAACAATATGTCTGACAGCCAAAATAATCAGCGGATTAACCATGACAATTATATATCAACAATAAATCATAATATAAATAATTTGCAGTGATATAACGTTATATAGATTATAATTATTATTAAAGGCATAAATCATTATAAGTAACAAAATAGTCGCTGTAATCGTATGCATTCCAAAATAAACATGGCAACTGTTATGAGATAAAATTATATATATATTTTTATAAAACATAAAACAATAATAATTACATTTTGAATAGCGATATTTTAAAAGTGATATAATTGGGACTAAAAGCATAAAATCATTGTTTGTAACGTAATCGAAAAAAGCAAGCGTTAAATTTATGGCTAGGTTGCTAGAGTGCATGCGTTGACTGACGTATCGTATAGCTACCGTATCTATACCTACTTTGAGAGATTGGGCGGCCATATTTCTCTGTCGTGTGCGCGCTTCGTTCGTGCGTCTATTAGTAAATCACTTCTCAAGACAAGGTAAGTGTTATATTATGTCGTAATATGTATAATTTTTATGTGTGATAGAAACTATGTTGGCGAGCGAAGCAGCACTGCATCTGTACATTGTAATGATAGGCGATGTTAAATTTGATTTCTGCCTGCCACCTTGATTCCCGAGACTTGGATTGTGTTTCAATCTGGTGCAGTTGCTGCTAACACGAGGCGCTCACGATTACATATATGAGTGCTATGTCATCAATGATAAATGATTGCAACTTAATTATTAACTAAATTGAGTTTATATAATCTACATGTGAATACGGAGTGTATACTATTGTAATTACGGTGTGTGCAAAATACGAGTTCGATATTCTTTGTGTGATTGTGAATTGGATTTAATATGATGGGGTTCTTGGAAACGAATAGTCGAGAGGAACGAGATTTGTTTTGATGTTTTGTGAGGTGTCTACACTACTTATATTGGAAGTATGTTAATGTTGATCGACGTTATTTTTTAAAAACCAACGAAAATATTTCTATCCACCTGTAACAGATACCTTTATTTTTTTCTGGCTTGTTTAAAAACTATTATATAGGCATATTTCTAGTAATACATCACTTTCAAAAGTTTGAAAATTGTGAGTACTGAGTATTTGTTATGGTGTTGCAATAACAAATAACAAGTGATGTAAAATGGCAAGTACAATATAACATAATAAGTAAAATATATATGAATATTTCTGATACAGAAAAGTTAAAAATATTCTGTAGAATTATTGAATATGTTCTAAGCATACAAATGAATATTTTCAGCTTTTACGTGAGATTTTTGGATATATTTAAAATATCACGATCTGTTTAACGCAGTAGTTCAAAGAATTTTGCAACACATTCAGGAATCTGGTATAATGAGATCATCTATAAGTAATTTATTTATCCCACTAAGGTCACAATCTCATGAAGTTGATAACTAACCTATTTAATTGCTATACTGAAGATGTATAAAATATATTTACACTTCAATACAACAAATACAAAGTAAATTGAAATAATAGCCTAAACAGGTTGTTTCAACATTGGTAAACAGGATTTTTTATGTGATTGTTAATTAGTAAAGAAATGGTATGACTGATTGGCTGTAATTATATCCATCTATCAACTTATAAGATAAGGAGGGTATAACTAAAGTAGCAAAGCTAGGTTAACTTTATTGGAATGATTGTAACATGTGAAGGAAGACAGCGGTCTTAACACTGGATACACCAGCACTATATACCATATAACAATATATATTTGTTGTCATAAACATATCTAGTGAATTGGAGTGACCTGTAATGTAATGAATTTGTATTACATCAATTTAGAATAGAAGATAGAATTGTGTTAATTGTAAGACTGATGCTTATTAAACTTGAAAATAAATTAGGGCAATACCAGGGTTCTATTTGTAAGCATTTTGCCATAAATTTAATATAAACATCTATGCAATATATAGGTTAAATTTTTTATAGTACATACAAAATATAGCTATTACGGGTTATAATTTTATAGACCGTTGATCATTTGGTCTTTTTTCTTATGGTAATCTTATATGGTTATAAACTAACTGTTTGAAATTCTCTATAGTCATTTCAAAAAATGTGAATGTTTTGATAGTGGTAGAAGTCTATGTAGTTCGACACCGAAAGCACTACCGCCACACCTATTTCTGCCTAATAACAACAGTATTCTGTGCTGTTCTGTTCTGGTCTGAAGGGTGTGGTAAAGGAGACATACTTTTCCGAGGCATTCAATCTAAGACTTCAGGGGTAGTAGCCAGGATCTGTGGCTTACCTTAGGTAAAACTATGATCTAGCCTAGGGTTGATTACAGATATCCATGGGCAGCAATAGTCACTTACTATCAGGTGGGCTGCATGCTCGTTTCCTATTTACTTACTATATAAAAAAAATTAAGATGAATGCACATTTATCTTTGAGTGATGTGCATTGCATTGAAACATAAGGAGCTGCAAAGGAAAACAACTAATGACCAGCATCGCAGTATTATAGAGATCACAATCACTCTGCGCTATTTAAAGAAGTCTACAATAATGTTGTATTAGATTTTCTATACAAGATTTCCTGGCTGTATAGCTATGAAACAAATCATGGTTTTTATTAAAGATATATTTATATTCATTAAAATAAAAACAAATGATTGAAGAAATATATTAAAAGTAAAATAAAAAACACTCTGAACTTCAATGCCTTGATTAATTCTGTGCATGAAGTTAGTATTAGTATAATACTACTAAGATAAGAGTATTTTCAGTTTCATGCATGCATTTTTGACATCTCGAGTCATGTACATCTCGAAAATGGATAGTCATTGGCTTTCTAGAAAATAATTATTCTTCCTGTAGTAGTCTATAATTTCAACTTTACTTCTTGAGATAGGCTTGTTAAAAGTTATATGATCCCAAATTTTAAACCCAAAATTATTTTTTTAACATAATATTTTTTACCCGCGACGATACGGTATATGCGGTAGGGTAGATGAGGGAATGTTTGTGCAAATCAATGTTACCAGTATTTTTTATAAAACTACCAGTACGATTTTGAAATGGTTTTTAGTGACAGGTGTGGGTTCAATTGGTGCATGTTTTAGATATGCGTATATCTACAACAACTCACCAGGGGGCGCTGCTGTAAACATTTGATTGTGAAAAACCAATATTCGACTCAGATTTTCATGCGGTTTTCCTAAAAAGATTCAGGTTAATTTCCTGCATGTTCGTATACAAGTCACCAAGGGGTGCATCAGTATACATTTGTTTACACAAAACCATGAGTACCTGTCTCATTTTGATGCAGTTTCCAATGATGGGTTCTGATTTGATTCCTGCATGTTTTTATATACTATAATGTATCACTAGGGGGCACTGCAGCAAACATTTGTTTATGCAAAGCCAATACTACTAGTCCTGTTTGAATGCGGTTTACAATGATTGGTTCAGTTTCAATGGTGCAAGTTCTTAGAAATGTGTAATGGTGACAAATCACCAGGGGGCACTGCAGTAAACATTTATTGGAACAAAACCAAAATTAGACCATTTATTTACAAACTTTATTTACAATCATAAAATAAAATTCAAATAATATAGTGATATTCTAAAAAAACACACTAATGTTTAAATCAAATCAAAATATAAGAAAAATATTACAAGTGTTAAAACCAAAATGGTAATGGAAAACAAATTTCTAAATTCTTTATGAAACTAAATAATAAGAAGAAAAACTCGTTGTACATGAAATCGATGTATTTGGTTTTAATGAAGAAATGACTGCATCCAAAGCTTCTACATAAATCTAAATACGTATATGGATAGGTACATAATACGCAACAAAGCCTGAAAAATTTAATTCTGAATACATATTATAATTATACATTAATATATTAAAATGAGCTATACCAATTTTGTGTAATGGACTATTATGCTCTTTAAAAAGTTTAAAATAAGAAGCAAAATTAGAAATTATGAAAAACCCACGACAGATTTTTTTGATTTTTATTAAAGTTCATAGGGAGTTGAATATGTTCCTGCCACATCTACATCTTCGGGAAACAAATATTCGGGGTTTTTTTTATTATTTTATCCTTATCCAAAAACATTTTAACCGTCGTGGGTTTTTCAAATTTTTTGGTTTTGCGTCTTATTAAACATAAATAGATGTCATGATGGTGACGAATATCTAAATCCTACCTATAATAGACTATAAATAATATGTTTGATTAAGGACAACAAAAAAAGATCAAAAGTACCCTTTCAAAAATTGTTTTAGGAATGTCTCACCTCAACTTATATGTTACTATTTCAATGTGGTCTTACTATTATAAATACATTAGATTTCTATGGTCCACCGAGTACACAGTCTCGGCAATCAGTCCCGGCGTTCCCGGATAATGAATCCCGAAGGAACGATCCCGGACGCTGCAACAATCGTGACTTAACTCTCGATCTATTCCCAATACGTTAAATTGTACATTGTTTGATATATTGTATTTATATGTCTAGATTACGAGCGGAAGTACTACATCTAATATATCGTTACGCCTCATATCCGCTGTTTAAAGCATTATTTGTTTTAGTATAGAGGGATAGGCGGAATCAATTTCAGGATACGCCCTAATTTAGTCACTTAGAGATACTGCATCTGAAGTGGATCTACAATAACTCCAATCCTGTTTGGATTCTAGTATCATCAGTTGGACTACATAGTTGTTTAACTACAATTTCATAAAAATGTCTGTAATTTGAACATTTACTTAATTACCAAGTCAGAGATTTAGACAACACGCTGTCGGAAGTATGTTAAATGTTAAAGTGTTGGCCTAAAACATAAGGTATAATAATCAAAAGAATATAAAGTAAAATGTAAAAAAGTAGAAAACTTTCCTAAGTGAAACTTTTCTAGACCCGTTGTGATTTTTCTGTGTGAACCCCGATAAAACGAAAATGCGATAGGAATGCAGTTGTCGATGTTACAATTAGATGGCGCTGGACCCTGAATCACGCTAACCACTACTTCGTAACTTGTATAAAATTTTAATTTCAATTCTTTCATTTCATTCAACTTGTTATATACGAAATAACATATCCGAATCTGGGCCACAGTGATCACTTAAACGATTTTTGTAAAATACGTCAGTCTTGATTCAAAAGACACTTATTCTCAGTAATATATTATTATTAAGTTACACTTCTGTCGTGTGTGAATTGCACACACACACTTGTTTCAATTTAGAATGATTTACGGGCCGTCGCATTTCGTCGCTTATATAACAATACCGCGTAAATGATATTTGGTAAATTTTCAGGAGCGACAAAAAACTCTATATTTTGTGTAAAGAATTTCATACAAAATATACAGTTTTTTGTCTGTCCTCAAAAGTTACAAAATATCACGTACGCGGTATTGTTATATAAGCGACGAAGTACGGACAAAAGTGTCGCTTGCTATAACGAGTATCTTAACCTCATAATCAAGAAGCCAAAACCATTGAACTAATCATGTTCACACTTGAAACGTTTTCGTACAAAACAAACACTTTTGCGTACATTATCATAAACAATTGCATCGGGATATAAGTCATAACTTCAATAATTAGGTCTCCATTGTTATAACAATAATGATTGTGATATTGAGGGGCGTGTGTTATTGTCGAGGAATAATTTATCCGACGCAGCGGGTGATTCTTCGTGGAACAAATTGCTTACCATGTGGCATTTGGCAGAATCGCTTGTAATCGATAGGCTTGCAAACATGTTGGAAGATTTTTTATGTTTATGATGGAAACGATTGGTGATCGTTCGATTTTGAGATTTTTCGATGAAATTTTTTGTAGTATTTAACCGACGGTAAAAAAGGGAGAATTTATGTTCAACTGTATGTATTTTTAACGTATATTCACCAATTTCTTCCCCCTTTGTGAATCGATTTTCAGGTTTTTTTTTATTTGAAAAAGTATGTTAATGTTCTAACCAAAACTACATGTTTCTAAAATAATTTCATTACGTGTTTAGACACATATGACGCGAAGTTTTATATCTATGCTGTTATCTCGAACTTCGATAAAACTTTGTTTGTATTCAATGTTTTTTTTTTGATGTTGTTGTTGTTGTTTTTTTTAAACACACCTAATATTTTGCCTTAGTCTGTTGCAAATCGTAACTAATTTATTGCAGACTTGAAAGGTAAAATTGAATGTTAAGTATAAGTATAGATTTTGGATTATTCACAAATCCATCTAAACCACCATCCACTCTTTGTAAGGAGCTAATGCAATGAGAGCGTATAATGGAATTTATCAAAAATCGAAGGGGTGTGTCGTTGCATCATCCCCTAATTTGGTTTTTATTTTATTTCAACCCCAAGTAAGGGCAGTGTGTGGAATTAGTCTTACCATATGCGCTCCTACTTGTATTACACTTGGCATCGACTGTTCATTTTTGGGTGAGTGTATTAAAGTGGCAGTAATCATTTCCGATATTTTTTTTTTAATGAAAAAAATTGATTATAAAACTAAGCAATTTTCACATAATTATATGACTATTTGTTTATATATTTATTTTATATTAAAAAGCAGTCATATTTTTTGTAACTTAGGCTATCCATCTAGCCATCCAACCATCCAGTCACTCCAACATTAGGAGTTTTCAAAATTACTGGTTTAGTTTCAAAATTGTGAATAATAGAAATAAATTATCACTTACTATAACGGCGAAGGAAAATATCACGGGAATCTATCACGGGAATGAAAGTACTTAAAAATCTTTTTAAAGGGAGAATTTATGAGAAGTTAACTATAAACATTTATACTTGGCAAACTCTTAGCGTCGTAAGCCAATAATCTTTTCACTGAGAGAATACCCGGGCCCAGGAATGAAGTATGTAGTAAAATAAGTAATGTATTGATACGATATATAAAATGGTGATACAGATGTGAGTAAAAATAAATTATCTATGTAAGTAATTAAAAAATATTTATACTCTATATTTCTTTTCTACGTAATGTACATTTTTATAAACACGTTCTCTCACCTAATTAAAATTAGGTAAAAGAAACTCAGTCCCAGTAAGTCAACTTCATGTGTAATAATAAACATAAACGCATGAAATTAAATAAGTACAATTATTTGTACTTATTTAGTACCACAACGCTTATTTTATATTACCACTCTATTTAACGTACGTTCTACCAGTCCGGCCAATGTAACTACAACGCGTAATTTATATTGCCAGTTTTTGCCAGTCCGGCCAGTGTAACGCGCACCCTTAGGGTGTACTTCAATGACGTAATCCGAGCATGGAACATGTGTGTGCAGCTTTAAATTCTGATGTAATACCGATTACCCGCACGCACCAGTGAAGTAAAGATGCTACTTTTGTTATGGTAACCCACATGATAAATTAGCACAAAAAGGGGAATAGTATGGATTTTGGTTCATATTTGGAGTCGAATGTATAGAAAGTTTTAATATTTTTAAAGAGGATCTTTATCGTCTTAAATTTTAATGTAGAAGCCTAAAAATAGTTATACAAAAGTTATATAGTCGTGTCAATATTTACAACAAAAGGTACAAAAGGTACTTGTTGTAAATATTATCAAAAATTATAAATAATCAATAAATATCAAACATCGTTTAAGAAATAATAAATCATTTACCGGATAACACTTAAATGCTACATTTAAAATAATGACTTTGTTGAAGATTTAGCCCGATAAGCAAATAACGTCAATAATAACTTCTATAAGAATACCTATTAAAAAAACCATTACCGATATTTATCGGAACACAATAAAGAGTATGCAAAGACTCCTTATCAATACCATTACTTACATCATTTCGACTTTTAAAGCGAGCACACATGTTATCTTAGACACTTGATCACCGTACAACGCATTAAAGTCAAGAGACGTGTTTAATCTATAATGCGCCTTATCGCAATATTTTCCATTTCCGGGGTAAAGCCGGGAACGTCGGCGGGACAGCGCCAAGGGAAATAAGGAAGGCTGAGTTTCACTTTGTTGTTTTTTTTCCGCGCCGGGAAATTTTTCGTACTCTCTTCGTTTACACTTACACCAGTTACCGGTGTTGCTCGATTGTTACCTGCATTTCGCTCCTCTGAATTAAATATAGCGGGCAAAGGGTGAAACGTCTGGATTTGCATTTCGTTTGCAACAAAGCCCGGATTGGAGTTCGTTCTGTTTAAGTTGGATTTGAAAATCAAGAAAAAGTACGGTACGGTAAGTAGTTGCTTTGTAAATTGGACCGCTTTTGTGATGTTGCTAAATTATTTAGTCCTCGTTTTTTGTAACCGTTCCTTTGTGATATGTGTTGGAACACTGATGTAGGTACGTGCGTTTAATTAGGTAAAATTTCAGTACTGTGTGTTTCTACAACATTTTTTTTGCGCAGAATGTAGTGAGAAATGTTATTTTCGACGTTACGTGAAGTAAATTCAAACATGATATTTATAATTTTTTTTGAACCCCGCGGTTTGTTCTAAAAGTATAATATAAATTTGAATTGTAATAATCTCTGATATAAATAAATTAATGAATAATAACATATTCTATTGTTATAATTTTCAATTAATTTTCATCTAACTTTTTTTTTGGAAAAATATGCGGTGTACAGACACGCTGACCTTTAGTTTTTATTGTATATATGGATGGATTGTATTTTTATAAAAATCTTTAAGTACGCATATATTATAAAATATATCGTGAACATAATATCTTCGAAGTAATATTCAAGGAATATTAAATATTTAGTAGTCGATAGCACTCAGATATCGGTGTCTGTAATTAGTTAATGTTCCCGCTCATCTTCGGTAATTTATTGAGACGGAGCACCTCCCCCCAGTAATAGATCCCCCTCCAGGATCAGCTCTCGGGAATTGGCGGCGGCGAAAAACTCAACCAAAATATTAATGCACCGACTATGGTAAGTATTGACGCCAAATTATACCAGGACCGAATCATTTTGAACATTTTAAGTAACTTAAGAGTAAAAGAAGCTTGATTCAAGTAAACTTATACATATATTAGGTACTACTCGACCAAGCTTACTAGACGCCTCACGGCTCGCTCTCATCCTTGTACCGTTCGCACCTAAACTCCCTAATTTGTTTTGATTTTAGATAATAAAATAAATGAGTAAATATTACTTTGTTGTACTCATTAGTTTTTGTTACAAATTTAAGTAAGATAAGTAAAAAAAGCGACGTTTAAGTATACATATTATGAAGCCTGTCTTCAATTAATTAAAATTCATTGAAATCACCATTTCACAAAAAATCATTATTGCTATTTTTTTTGTCATCAGTACTCGCGAGCTTGCGAGTGACGTTAGCAACGAGCATGCAGTCTAGCTAATGGTCATTTGTAAGTAACTTCGTAAAGAACAGGGGTTCTATCTGAAGTCGATCACGGAAACGCTGTTAGTGCTGACAACTAAGCCAGTCGCCTCATATATAAGCGAACCGATAACCACACCCTTCTACCGAAATGGGAGAATTGTTTCACGTTAAATATATATGTGGCGGTGGGATCTCCCCCCCCCCCCC
>DWLI01004794.1:0-10574 GCA_018249915.1 Cecropterus dorantes dorantes
CGTCGTCTTTGGAATCTAAATATGTGTCGTTTCATCCAATTAGAAACAAGATTCGACCAATATAAACCTTTAAATTATGTAAAATTAAAAGTATTGTAAGATTAAAAGTATTGTAATTGTAAGATTATACCAACATTTGTTACAATTACAACACAATCTGTCCTTCCACTTGCAGATCTCGGGTCAATTATATCAGTGACCCGTGTGATCGCGGTCAGCCGCAGTTTACGATCATATTGTTATGTTTCTTTATACATATTGTTACTGTTATCAGTATAAATATAACAACCTGATACTGTTTTATTAACTTACACATAAAGTCTATGTGAATTATAAAGTTACCGTATTCAAACAAAGTTGTTCATATGTACGTACCCCATGCTTACTCTCAGATAAGAATAATTTGCTCCCAGCGGGATTAGAATCTGGAACACTTTATTACGCAACCGTATAAATTGTAACACCGGTGTGATGAGATTTTGATTAAAGTGAACGAAATATAAATGTCTCCAACTGGTAGCTACATAAATATAAACTAAGGGGAGGCCCTTGAGAATACTTCACTTGCCCACTCCGTTGTAGTCATGAATACCCCGCTACTATGAATATTATATGTCTTAAAGTATACAATACAAATACAATAACATGAAACGCGTTCATTTCGATTTATTTTTAAGTGTCTATTAAAAAATACAGCATCTAATTCAACTTAACAAATAATAATTACAACTAAACAAATTAATATAATACAGAAATGAATCTCAGCTGTTGTTATTGCAACAAGTGTTAGTTTTCTTACTGCGTCGCTCGCTCCCATTCTAGAGAATGTGGTATGCCCGTATATAGAAGATATAGCACGTTCTACACTTCTACTAGCCACTTTAAATAAATAATGTCGTTTGGTGCCATGTGGTTGCATCACAAAATAGTGTGATCAAACACCTGTGCTATCCTCTACGGCTGAACAAAACGTTTTGTTCAGTCGTAGTAAATCAATATACTAACAATTAGTTTTGTTAACAATAACTTTTGTTTTGTTTGTTTACTTCATACTAAACATCCTTGTTCACTGTAATGAGTTAAATGTTCTTTGTTTTGATAACAATTCATTCAAATGAGATAAATTATTATTCATAAATGATAATGATATTTATAAATCAGGATTATTCATTCGTGTGAAAGTAAATAAAGATTTCTCGTCTCGTTTAAGTACTTAAATGTTTTATTGTAAAACCAAACATGTAAGTAAATGTAAGCCTTCTATTATATTCTATTCTATAATATAATAGCAATGTAGAAGTAAGGTTCGTTCGGTTAACTAACGTTATTAAAATGTTTATTCGATTGAAGAATATTCCGTTTCTCAGTGCAGCACTGACGACAATTCGTCGAAGACAGGAATACATCACTCAAGTTTCAATAATGTCATCAACTGACCGACGCCGACGTCTGATGCAGTGATGACAAAACGCGTTCCACGTAAAAATCGTCGATTGGACAACGGCACTATAAGGCTGGGTTCACACTGTAACATAATGTATGTTAATTGTCGTGTTTGATGCCTGAATGATGATGATTTATACAGATGCCACATATATATATTATTTGTGTAAAAAATATAATTTTAGAAACTAAAACCTAAATACGCAAATGAAGACCCCCTAAATAGTATTCAATAAATATCATGAGCATAATAATTAGATGACTTTTATAGTACTTCCTATCCAGAAATATTAAAATGCGTTTAAAAAAAAAATACCAACCACAAGAACAATCTTTTCCGGTTTATAATATTAATGTTAATATATTTGTAATGTACAAATTGAGCTCTTTAAATTGACACCTCAAACATTTGTGAGGTAACGGCCCCATATTAAATAAGACGATCAAGGCGAATAAATTAATAGATCACAATTCATAATAGACGGATAGTTATAATTATGATATCTAAGTAGTATAAATGTTACGAGAGTGGATCATATTTATATACATACATACTCGTATAAACCGGTCAAAGTCATAACCCTCTTTTGCTTCTTCGTAATCGGTTAAAATTAATTATTAAATGTGTTTGTACGCCAATCACAGAACGCTTATTCAGTTATCATTCGTTAAAAAAACGTCGAGTCATTTGAAAGACACGGTGTAACACAATACGCTACTGCAAACCGAATGCGCTATAATTCATTAGATTTTTCTTGTCAAGTTCGATGAGTATTCGAAACATCGTGTTCAGAGAAGTAGGTACGTTTTTTAGGGTTTACCCAAAGGGTAAAAATGACCCTATTACTAAGACTCCGCTATCATTCTGTTCGTCTGTCTGTCTCTAGGCTGTGTCTCATGAACTGCGATAGCCAGACAGATGAAATTTTCACAGATGATGTATATCTGTTGCCTCTATAACAACGAGTAAAAACATAATAAAATTAAAAAATTAAAGAGGGGTGGGGGGACCCATACAGTAAACGTGATATTTTTGCCGTTTTTATGCACAATGGTACGAAACACTGTGCGCGATTCCGACTCGCCCATGGTCGGTTTTTTTATTAGGTTCACGCTCCTATTATTTGAATTTGTCGTGCAGAAATCATACAGAACAATACCGTGTAACCCCTCTTCCTCTTTATCAACACCGCAAGGTCAATATCGTACATGACTCATAACTTTATCACTGACTCATAACGTGACGACAATTGGAAAAGCGCATCAACAGCGCCTAGATCGTAAATCATCATTAACCTTTGACAGCTCGGTCGACCGGGAAATCGGTGTCAGACACGGTGTTAGATACACTTATTGAGAAATGCAGTTGGTAATTAATTTCTTTGTGAATGTGTAAGATTGTTTATTGTTACTCATACGCGCATATCATTTCAGCTAGAAATGAGTTTCCGTACGTAACTAGTACCTAACCTACTCGTACATTTTTAACCGACTTCCCAAAGGAAGAGGTTATCTATTCGTCGTGTATACTTTTGTCACTAATGCCTCTTGCCTTTGCTTCAATTTGATTTAATTTATATCATATCTTATTTTTATACGAATTTCTTTTCACTTTAAACTACAATTCGATGTTATTTAACCATAGGATTGTTTATTCCTTGAAGAACATACTAGTCTATATATATTCATAACTTACAGTAGGTATTGAAGCAAGCTTTTAGGCTCTGTCGCCTGTAAATAACTTCTCAGCTGCGCCTCGTGGAAACCGAGGTAATGGATCCGCCAACACGCCTGCTATTGTGATTGAGGCTGGTTCACACGGGCAATGAAGACATATTGTATGTTACTTAGTTTTCTAAATATGCAGCCTATATTTCTTGTTGGATTACAACACGCAAACCTGTCGGATTGACAACGTAGACATAATTCACTAGATTTTTCTACTTTTGACTTTAAGTCCAGTTTTTATACATTTTCATTTGACTTACTTATACATAATGTCGTTTTTTTGTTACATATTTATCTCTGATGTGGGAACCATTTCACCGTGTTACATACGAGTAAATGTGTCTTACTAGAATATTTTCACGGCTCCGCCCGTTTTTCTACACGTTTACCATGGTATAGAGTATCCCATGTTTTAATCAAGGAAATACTTTAACTCCGCGCCAAATTTCAGCGAAATCTAATCGTTTTTGCGTAAAAGAGTAACAAACGCACGTACATCCTCACGTACTTTCGTATTTATAATATTAGTAAGAATCAGGAAAAACTACACAAAATCAAAATTGCGGCTTAATACTATAAGAGTATAGTATGTTCTGTAAAAGCTGACCAAGTGGCAATGGTCACATTCATATCATTATACTTAATCTAAACAATATTCAGAAACTTTCTACACTATGTAAGTTGAAATAAAAGATGATGGGCTTGTCATAAAGTACTGAAGACTGTCACGGCTGCTCTACATTTTAACGTAGAAGAGCCCACTTAATCGCCACTAAGCTTTATTCATGGCCTTTATAGCTATACTAACCCGCTTATGATAACGGGTTAAACGTAAAGTTTGATATGCGCTGACAATAAAGTAACGGTAGGCCTTCATCACATTGGTCATGAAGGCCCAATATGGCCGCGATACTAATTTACAGCAATCGCTTAAGAAGAAAAGTTGAAACGTGTTATTAATTTTTAATAGTAATTACTTGCTATGTTACATCATCAACAATAGTTACATTCATTAATGTTAATTCCTAATCATTCTGTACGTTATTTAAAATTCGTCGATACCAAACATAAATTTGCAATAACTCTCCTTTATTTAAGTACCTATTACGAAAAATGCTGATTGACTAATTATTTTTGCTAATGTTTGAACTATGGTACCGTGCAATTTCAAAAATGTTAACAAACTGGTACATTGCAAGCGTCAGGGGAAATTGATACATAATTTTTAATTAGCGATTATGTTAAAATGTTGACAAGAGAGATCCACTTTACTTTAAAAAGTCGGGAAAGTATTTGGCGCATTTAATAATGTCACATAGGAACTTAATCTGAGCTAACACAGGTCGAATACCTTTTTGACAGTTGTGTCATTAATTTATTTTAATGTTGAATTCATATTTAAAAATATATCGTATTCTGATATCAGATTTAAATTTCTGAATAGTTTTGTTGCGAGAACTAAATGTTTCTCGGTTTTTGTTATGACTTTCTTGGATTATTTATAACGTGTTTTATTGTAAATGTCACAAGAAAGTTCAGTTAACATTACCAGGAAGGACAATAATTTTATGAAACAACTCATTTGCACATTTTAGCATGAAATCCTTAAACGTCATGAATAATGATGTCCCTTCGCATCAATCAGTCGATCGAGCACTTTTCCGGTAAACACTGTCCTGACTAAATTAGCATGGGACGAGGTGAAATTTAAGAATTTGCATCGTATGAATTCGGCCTTACGCCATTTGACACAGGCTCGGCGCATTATCGCACACGGAGGAAAGTCTGACAATGGACGTGACATGACACAGGCTAGGAGCATTTTGTGTTGCTAATTCGGGTGATCAGTGAAAGCGGCCATTCGTGAGAACTTTTTCGTTTTTCTTACGTATCCGGATGTCGTTACGTTGGATGCTATTAGACAAGACACAGACCGGAGTACTAAATATTATTTACTTTGTGAATCATTGTATTGGTGACATGTACTCAATATAGGAACCATATAGACAGCTTAATAAGGGGAGCTTGGGGGGGACTGGAACCGATCCCCTCCTTAGCATATTCGAGAATAGAAAAAAATCCTCAAACGCAAGAACTTTTATGTCTTTTGTTGACAACTTTCTGAATTATTTATTCCGAACCCCCTTAGCATAGTTTGTTGAAATACTTCGGAGACTAGCCGATACTTTTTTGTGTCCGAGCGTCAGTGTTCGACCGCCACCATAGGAGGATAGGATAGGATAAATTGGATAGGAGATCAAAGCTTCAGCTATGCTCAGGCCATATATTTGTAATCCAGTATACACTTCAACTAAGGATGTGAAGAAACTTATGATGCATATGCAAGGCAAACGTTAAACATATTGTGTTAGAGCTCGTGTAAATCAATGTTGCAAATACATTACATTTACAAACATTCTGATATTACGCAGGCCTAATACTGCAAGATATACACGTTTATACGGTAGATCTACTATATGTCTTTGACCCAAGTTATGTGTATGTTATGAATGTTTGCTTTTGATTGCTATATTTATAAAAGGCTGGCTTCAATAATACTACTAAGCTGTGAAGTAACAAATATGCAGGTTTATAGTATTAAAATTCATTATAAAATCTTGATTTCGTGAAATGTAACACTGTAAATGTGTATTATTACACATTTTTGTTGACGGGGGGATACTTTCATTAGATGCCATGGGAGAGTCACCGGGTTATGTGGGTTGTTGACCGAGTTAAAAGCCCTCTGTGACCTTTCTCGCTACCCTGAACGCGTTCCCTCTGTCGGGCACGGTTCATCAAAGCAATTGTGTTCTTCCTCACATTCAGGTCTTTACGACAGTATACGGACCATACATACCGGCGTCCTTCCCACTATCGCTGGCTGAGCTGTTCGACTTCCGACCCTCACCACCCTTAACCCAGGAAGCCCGCTTTCAGCCGTCTCTTACGCCAAGCAGCATATACGCACAAAAATGTATACTCCTAAGTCGTATAAGTAAGTTTGAGGTTAATGGTAAAATTAAACTGTTGACGTTATTACTTACAGTTAGTTCGTTTAGTCCGTTTAACGTCTCGTCTAACTAGGATACCTACTAAATGCTGACTTTATGTTTATTTATGTAATGTATATTCATACTTCATCTATCATCGTAAATATTTTATGTAACATATCAACATGTTATTTTATAAAAACATATAGAAATCATATTCTATCTTAGAGTATAATGTAAAAAAATAATTATCCGTCTTAGTCGGTTGGGCATATGAAGGCAATTACGACTTTCCTTAGGACTTTCTAAGCAACACCTTTTTGTTTCGCTGGAGAAAGTGATGATATGTGTGGCGTCTTGGGGGGTCAGAGTTCCAGCTTATCTCGAATATTCTCATACTTGGTGGTGGTGTGATGCAATCGCACTTCCGTACGCCACGTCGCAATCGGGATAATGAATGGTTATTTTGCGTCATCACCTGCCGCTGACTTCTTCGTTATCTTTCTGTGCCATGGATAAAGCTAGTTAAATAAGCATGATTATTACATAATTTATATTATGTGATGTTTTGTTTATGATATTCTGATATCTTGTTTAAATTTAATTGAATATTTATTATTTTGCGTAGGCATACGGGAGTTTACAAATTGGCAGTTACGATATTTTTCAGCTGATTTTTTTTTGATTCTGCTCAATTTTAATCTTTTTTTTTTTTGTTACAATTACCAATTTTGTTGGTAGAATCTGTCATATTTCGTTATCGGCTTGTTCATATAAAGTTAAAAAATATTTATTTAAAATATTACTTAAACATGTTAGTAACAAGTCCATGTATATGGCATGTGGCAACATAGAACACCCACTAATCTACTGTTTTGCAATCGACCATAACATCTGAACTATCACGACCTCGCCGAGTTTCGTCCGGTGTCGATTTGTTAATCGAAATTCTTGTCCTATCGTTTCCATTTCGCTTTTGAAGGTCGCGATTTACGTCCGCGTGAATTTCCGAGTTTCTACTGGCCCACTTCCTGGCGATTCGACCGGTTGTTGTGTCGTTGTTTACGTGCAGGCCTAAAAGCATACGCAGCATGCGTTTTGCGTCAAATCTTTTATGACTATGAAGTTATATTTCTTTATATGAATACGGTAATGAAATATTTCCAATAGTTTACACTTTGTAAAATATAATCAGAATGCGGCTTTACTTGCTGTTGTTAAAGTTGTTCACAGTATGACTAACTTACACTAGTATATGTATTTTTGTTCTTGTCTTAATATCTGAACTATACACAATATATGTTAGGCGTTCATGCCTCCAACCCAATTGAAGAAAATTATTAACTGTCCCGAAACCTTAAGGTGTATGTTTATTTCATTTAATTCAAGAGCATGTAGCATGCTATGTAGCATTGAAGATATCCAAAAGCGTGAATATGGTTAAAATACGCGTATTTCTTCACAAAACGGTTCAATCGCCACTTGGCCATCACGATCATCCGGGTCAACGCAATTAATTCTCGCTACAAACTCGTTTAGTATCGTTTTGGGACGCCTCCAAATTAATACGTGAAATCTCATATTCGATTGCTTGTGCGTTACAGATTAGAAGCGTGGATTTAATGGCTAATGGCATATGCGGAAGACAATAGAAATGTATTCTGGCTATTAAGTTTTATTGTTCTTTATTTTAAATTAGTACAGGAATTCTGGAAATATGAAAGCAGTATTAATTAACTATTGCATTTAATCTATTTAAAAGACGAAGTTTTTGTCTCGTTTCTACATCGTATAAAACGTCATTTCTACATTTGTTTATGGAGGTAAATTTTATGAATTTCCCACCCCTATTAGGTATAGTGCACAGAGGTCCATTGACTTTCTTATTATTGTTCTAAATTGACAAAACGTTAATAAATTAAGGTTTCCAACCGGTTCGTTGATATGGGCGTACCTCCCTACTAGATTTCCACTCGAGAACCCTTTTCCCTTGGAGATTTTTACTTGTCGCTGACTCTTTTATGCTCGTTCCCTCTCACTTTATCAGACATGACGGTGAATGAAGGGTCGCGACCGTCCGGAAATAACTTAATGGTGCACTTCTCCCGGCGAGGTTAATGGATAGCCGTTGTGATTGCTTTCTCAATTTTATTTGCCTATATATTCATTATAATAAATAATAAACTCCATGTGAATAAACTTTAAACAATTCCCTTTCGAAACGGGGTAGAATATGTTCCAGTTCAGACAGACACCCGTGGACTTCGAGACAAAAAAGAAATTGAATTTGATTCCAAAATGTTTTTTAAATGTTTCTACTTAACTACTTAAAGTTTAATCTTGTCACAATATTCGTTAATTGTTTATTGTCTGAATCTTATAACTTTAGAATCGACAGTAAGATGGTTCACTTATGTTAAAAGAATATTTTATATATTATCATTAATTGATTTTAGAATTGAGTTTGTTGGCTACACGCAAACACTAACATCGATAATCACCAAATAAAATATTATAACGTTGAAAACACAGTTGAAACAATGCTTATATTTAGTTTTTTCCTTGCCAATATTAAAGCACCGAAAACAATGTAGGAGTTTAAAATGTTTTACTGCATACCTAATTAAACCAGACCGTTAATAACAATATTAGAATTGAATATAATTATAATCAAAATAATTTAATATAAATGTAGAGTCACGATCATTGGCCTGCTTTGCTATTGCATAAAATTAATTAAGTTAGCATTGCACATAGAACAAATAAACACGTTACTCAAATTACTGCAAAATGTAGGAAATATAAAACTACTTACTTAACAGCCAATGATACTTATTAATTCGATTACCTAATCCAGTTTTACGCGTAAACAAGTTCACAGCTGCCCTGATTGTAACATTATCGCCTAAATATTGCCGGAAGAGTGCACTTCGACCTCGTTAGCTACCACCTATCTCTAAAATGACACTGTTATGCCATTATCTGTCAACAATATTCCGACAAATTTATACACAAACATAGTTACGAAAACCTAACAATGACAAATCGGCGCTGATAGTTTCACAAACGCGTCGGCCATTAGTTGGTGCACAAGGCGGCAATATTAAATGGTCTATTCAGTGTTCTTAGGTGTCTTCGGAATATTTTTGTGATAAATAATGATGAGAATATGTTAATTGAAATGACGCCGGATGCGTCAGAGACGGAAAGTGATAGTGTAGTTATCAGATCACAAGTTGACGGAAAGGTGACAAAACATGGAGAGAAAAACGCGACGCAGGGGTTGGAGAAAATGCGATACGAAAGAATCGCAAGGGTGCCCAGTTACCACATGAAATGGGCGCAAGTGCTGGAGGAGCTGTCGTGGAAAACACGCACTGTGAGTCTATGCATAAAGTAAGAATTGTGTTAACTGTACGTGCTTGCCAACTAACTATTGAACTGAAGTAGGTATAGCCTGAATGTTAAGTACTTGTCGCAGGATTTCCTTGTTCACTCATACTTGCTGTAACATATAAGACCAAAAGATTTAATCTCTGAGTTAATTCTATTATTTTATATTTATTAATTATTAATGTAATTTGTATCGTTGTTATTAAGTAATTTTAGTTAACAAAAGATTTTTTTATTTTTGATTTATTTTAGTCCAATTATGCACACAACTATTATTTGCTATTTAAATTCATACATACATCAAGTCTCCTTACTCAATTAAAAAGACAGGAATTTAAACATATATTTATAAAGTGTTAAATTTATATATATTTATATGATATATACATATTGTAATTGTGCATATTTGTAAATTAATAGTAGTCTATATGTATAATTAGTATTTTATGTAGATGAATATAATCAAAACGCATTGTTTTTAAAACATAGTATTAAATCAATTGTGAAATATTAAATTAGGTAACATCAGACGAAGTCAGTAGCTTAGTAATAAAATAAATCGATTGTTTCGTCATAATATATATTTTTTTCTTGCCGTAACGAAATATGCGACGTTACCCAACTGCGTGGAATCGAAGTTATATTTCCTTATCTTTTCATATATTTATTTTATTCTCCGACTGACCCGCTTTCCACATTACATATATTATAAACTATGGAGAACGGCCCTTATAATTTACAATAATATATTCATAAATGACGAATATTTTTATGAACCATAATATTTTATTATTTATTACGATACGCTTTAAAATTTTAAAAGCAAATTCTCTCTCTCTCTCTCTCTCACTCTTGATTTGCACAGACAGTTCATCTCAGTTTTTATCACTGCATCCATGACATGACAGCATGTGATAAATGAGGTCTTGTGTAATTGCAATCTGGAAAACAAAATGTAATTTTAATATTTATATTCATTATATCGAAATAACTTACAACATCCGCCTTTTAAACAGG
>DWLI01004795.1:0-10573 GCA_018249915.1 Cecropterus dorantes dorantes
TTGCACTTGGCCAGCGCGGTGGACTATGGCCTGAAACTCTCAATCTGAGAGAAGACCCGTGCCAGTAGTGCTACATTTTAGAGATTTATAAAGGTCTAAATCGAATGTCGGTGAAAAAATTATCCTACTATTCCTAAAATTTTGTCATTCACAAAATGTCACGGATGGACACTTAAGCACATGATATTAGTTTTTTGGGAGGGGTGGTGAGGGGCTTAGGTCGTCCTATTTCTGATATTTTGTCACCTCCAATAAAACCGCGGATGGACTTAAGCATGATTTTACATTGGGGAGAGGGGCTCGGGGTCTTGAGCCCCTTAGATGTGATTTAGGTATCCCTATTTAAAGGGTAAAAGAACATTCTCTCTAGAAAAAGCAGCAAGCAATTTCAGCTATAATAGCTATTAAGATATAAAATAAAAATTCATACTGAGTATAACAATAAATATGATAAATAACAGCGTATCTAAAAAATAAACACTGCCTAACTCTGTAACTTTTATTTATGTCGACACCCATTAGATCTAATGTAAATCCTCTCAAACACAAAGTATATTCACAAAGCGAGCCGGTGAATTTTGAAAAATGTGTTTCTCTTTACAACGGGGAGGTAGATTGTGAATTTGGACCATTGCCACTGCAGTAAAAGTGGAAATAAATCGAGGAGGACACATTCGCCGGGAATGACCCAGATCAGAGTCGGCTTAGTCTTTTTCGACTGTACTCTAAATCTTGATTTCAGGAATCTAAATGAACTAAGAAGCAAATGCGGTCGGTCAGTCCTACGTTTTAGGAATGTTAGATTATGTAGGACGAGATGCCCCGTTTCTTGGAAGCCGCACCGAATCATTTATTAATGCGTTTTGCTCTCACCATAGCCTGAAGAAGTGTTTTTTACACGTAACTTCTAATAAGTTTTATTCATTTTACTTTGAATGTATAGTACATTATATATGTCTACTCAAAACACTGTATTGTGACATATTGTTAAACTCTTCAAGACTAAATAGGTTTTTTTCTAAATAAACTCACAATGGCGAAAACACAAGCACCCAGGCCCAGTACAGAATCTAAACTCATCATTAAGATATCCGTCTGGCCGGGGATCGAACCCACTGCGTGTCACAACGGTATGGTGATTGCTCCGCCACGCGGTCATCACAGTAATCTTCTTGTTCCATAGTCAGTTATAATATTGTAAGTTAGTTTTCTAGTGGATATACAACTCGTTACACTCATTAAAATATAAGAGAATCAGTGAACCTGATACAGTTGTGAGATTTAGAAAAAAGGTAAGTAAGGAGCAACAGGAAATGTTTTAAGCCTCGGCGCTAAGGAGCTTTAATTAATTGCATCATATTTGTTTCACGCCGTTGCTGAAGGAACTATTTAGCAGCCGGCCGGCAAAGAGTAATCCTCCTCTGTCCTCCAAGTTTCGTTTTATAAGGAAATCTTCGTAGACGATGAATTATAAATTTTGATGCTAGCTGAACGCCGTTTTAATTATTTACAAGTTAATGCGGTCGACTTTGTTGGGTTTTTCTCAAGAAATATTCTTGAGATTACGATACTTACGTACCAAGTTACTATAGCTGATATATTGTTTTAGACTGATGTTGTTTTTCAAATATTAAAGGTAAAGAGTTCTATTACCTTCTGGTTCGACTCCAGAGGCAGTAGCACCATCACACTTTTTTACCTAATAACGATCAGAAGGGTGTGGTAAAGGATACTTATCTGAAGTGTTCCAACTTGGGCCTCAGGGGTAGCAAAGCAGCTGTGCCTAACCTCAGATGAGACTCTGATCTTATCTGGGGTTGAATTACAAATTTTCAGGGGCGGCAGTGACCATTTACCATCAGGTGTTCTACTTCAATCTGATTAAATAATATCGATACATATTAAATATCAAATAATTCTGGATTTAAAGTAGTACTTAGCAATGGTAATTAAAAGGTTGATAATCAATTTATATGAATTTCTTCCATCAATAAGTTTTAGGTTACAATCTAAAGTCTATCTAAGACCTTTTGAAGTGAAAGTTAAGGATATTTAGGTGGTAAATTGAAACCAAGTAAGTATATCTAATAATAATATATTATAATCTATATGTAAACATACATACATTATTGTTAATATTATTGTGTATATAAAGTACATCGAATAGTCATCGTCATAAGAATAAGACTCGAGTCTCGTATTTGTACAATAACTATATTTGTTATACAAACATATTATACCTTTATTGAAAGTTTGTAGAAAACTTCGCGGTAAAATTCCAAGCAATCGTTAAAAAGAATAAGACGCAGGTGTTTTTGTATTCTTCCAAGTTGCAAAGTAGTTCGCAATACACATGAACTTAACGGATGCCCGTAACTTCATAACAGACCATGCTACATGAAGCATAGTTAAATTGTATAACATTTTCTAGACAATAATACCAACAAACTCTAAAAATCTTGATATCGTCGCTTATATAACAATACCGTGCAAGTAATATTTAGTAAATTTTCAAGAGAGCCCAAAAAACTATATTTTATATGAAGTTTTTCAGTCGAAATATACAGATTTTAGTGTCTCCTGAAAGGTTACTAAATATCCTTTGCACGGTATTGTAACTGTATATTTTGTATGAAAGTCTTCAGACAAAAAATACAGTTTCTTATCTCTAACGAAAAGTTACCAAATATCACTTGTTATATAAGCGACGATATTAAAATCGTTTATCAAATTTTATGTGCATATCAAACTGGATTGGAAATATACTGGATTCAAAGACACGTAAACAGAAATAGTTCATCCAAATATATCTATTTTACCACGTCGACGCTACATTGTTGCTTTGCGACAAAAATAGATACCCAAGATAGAAGTGTTATTATATTTTTCTGTTCTTTGCGATATCTACATTACATATTAATAATCTTACATTTAAAGTAATGTTATTATCTACATAAAACGTTATTTTAATGTTGTTTATGCTCTAAATAAAATACAGTTACGTGCAATTGTATTCGTATGCGTAAACAGCAGACATCTAACTGTTATCGGGAGAAACGTACGGCTCTTAAGCAATGACTAGACACGAATCCTGAATAATTTTCTTCCAAATGGCACGACTATATTCATATATCACTCTGTACCGACAACAATACAGATTACAGTCTTTATTGTATCTCTAGGCCTCTACCAATGTTTTGGCCTTTACGATTGGAAGCAATTCTTCTAATCCATTAGCTCGTCTCATGTTCAACTTTTATGTTAGTCTTACCACTGAATGTCTCGCGAAAAACGAGTAACATCGCTTAAATTATTTCTAGTGGGGTTTTTATGAGAGCCGTATCTTTTTACACGCACATTATGTTTAGATATGTGCACATAATGTTTAGGTGTACTTCAATATACGAGCGAAGGGTCCATAAATCGAATTCGTGCGTCGAATTGCACCGTACTTGCGGTCGTAATAACATTTTGTCGTAGTCATATCGTTGTCAAAGTGTTACTTAATCTGTGTTGTTTGTTGGTTTATTGTTTATCTGTGGAATTGTAAATAGATAAAAGTTTAAGTTCGAGAACATTGAGTAAGTTCTAGAAAATTATAGTGTAATCTCGGACGGATAGCGCCGCCGCGTAGCGCCGCTGAGTCTGGCCTCTCGGAACGTTGACTTCTCCCCGTCCAAATAGCTCGCAGTCCGTTTAAAAAGTGTAGTGTTTGGTTGGTATTTCAGTAAGGAAGTGAAGTTCTAAATTGTATCAATATTTCTTGTTGAACGCTGTTGCCTCTTCTGGAATAGTCTTGATTTTTCCCTAACATTTTTCTTAACATTTTCCAAATAGTTCTGCAGAACGAAAGCTGACGAAAATAATTAAAATACATTTATTTACTTAGAGTAAAGTGAGTTTTTAGTAAAAAATATTTATAAATATAATTCACCTAAGCATTAATAAATAGTAAAAAGCTGTATAAGATCTCTAACAGATACGTTTGAAATGTTTCGTATCAAATGTCCAATACATTAATTCGACAGTATTTGATATGGCTTGCTCTGACATGATATTTTAAAATCAAAGGATTTTGCACGAGATATACGAATCAAATTAGTCAAAACGAACCCGATAAGAAAGATACGTCTCTAATACGTTATTTTATAAAGCAAATTTTGGCAAATGCAAATTATTTTTAAGAATGTAACATTGTATGAAATTCAAGCGAAAAAGAGGAAACCTTTGTAAAAATCTTTTAATACTTAAATTAAGTATCTATATTTATAATTAGTGCAATATAATATTTGCAACAAATAAATAAATGACTCACTGAGATTATTTTATGGTCATATTATATTTTCTCGAAAGTACACACGTTGGAAGCGAAAACTGTGTTTGACTTTGAAAATATAACTTCAATGAATGTGAAATAAAGTGTGGAAAAATGTAAGATATTTACAGAGGGGTGTAAGATAAGAAATATATTAAAATCAGGTGTTAAATAGTGTAAAACAATTAGAATAAATTAATTATTGATATTTTTACTCCACATTTGGTTACTGGCTCAAGTTCAAGGTCAAGTATATTACGAATGGGCAACGCATGACCGATTTCAGATAGAACCCCTATTCTATATGAAGTATATGAAGTTGCTTACAGATGGCGGCAGACCACTTACCATCAGGTAGACGGCATGTCCGTTTGCTACTTCTTCCTGTAAATAGAAATGGAACATCTAAGAGACAATTTTTTCTTAAACCATTTTGTTCTGAAACTGCATTGTTAAATTTGAATCAAATGAAGTACCTCATCAATTTTAGAATTGCTCTTTTTTAATTGATAATTGGTTTTAATAGGTTTTGATTTAAAACAGATTCATACCTTAACTATTTAAGTAAACATAATTATAATTACCATAATTCAACTCTCAAATATAGTGTTCAATGATTAGACTCCAAATTTATATGGCATGAAATAAAATTAATAGATACTAACGTAATTAATAAAATAACAAACTGCTAATTTGGTAACAGTTTTCAATTGCACATCACTAAATTAATTAGAGTGGTGAAAGTAGATAACATTCAGGTTTTGGTGATTAACAAATCTGGTGCGAGTTTGATAAACATTTAGCAATTTCAATAAAGTTTATATTAGCGATCACTCTACCCAGAGCCATTACAACGAAATATAAATTATTTTGCTTGACGCGAGAATATATCGAATAATTCCCCCGTGCATATTGGCTTTTATTTTGATTTATGCGTTCCTCCATTCCGATATCGCGCCGATTTGTAAGCCTTATTTTATGCAAAGTTCATAAAAGAAATTGACTTTGACGAGGTGAATAAATATAAAACGCTTTAAGTATCGTTTTGAAGGTTTTATACCTTTAAATAACCGCATGCGTGTATATGCGTCTCTAACGTTTTATTTAATTTTACATGCTATTGCTGTTTTAAATACGTTATGTGAAGAGACGTTCGTAATTATATATTTTAAAAGTAGTATAAAATTCATACGTATAAAAGGTTTTGTTTCAAAAAAGGCAAAGCCGACTTATAGGTTGATTTCATGTTGTCTATGCATCAATGAGTTCTAGTGCCTATTTAACACCAATTCCTGTAAACTTTAAATATATAAAAAGCACAATAAAGTAACTTGCATTTTAGCCAAAATGAATAAAGGCGTATAGCATGGAAGCGTAACGACTTGAACTACACTAATACCTATAGAAAACCCTGAGGGGCCGTAGGATAATAAAGGCGGGCATACGTGTACGTACGTACTTGAAAATTTAATAGAGCCACTAAGTATTAAAGACGTTGGCCATACAAAAACCGCTTCGAAACGGCAGCGAGACCGCGTCGGCTGAGTTCCGTAGCATCCGGCGTATCCTAGGCTCCGTAATAAAGTCTAGTCTGGCTTCGCTTGGCTGACGTCACGTTCCATATTTTACACACTTAAAGCTGTTTGTCGTGTCATACCATTATACGCCATGTAACGCTCGGACTTATTGCCAGCGAAGAGGAATAACTCAGTTTAAATTGTTTTCGGGCTAAGAGCTACTTTATTGCAAAACATTGGAACGCTTTGTCATTGCATGGCTATAATAAAATTACAGTCACATTAGTCTATTAAGAATTATGTCCCTTTTCGATGAAATTTCGCCAATGGGTTTATGCGTCGTTTCTTAATGGAGGACATTTATTACAAGCGCATATTTCAATACTGAAACACCAACAGCAGTAATGGGAAATTGGAATAAATTTCTTTACAATTTCATGTACTGAGAATTAATTTGTAATGTTTCATTGTTACATGCAAAATGTTTTATAGGTCATGTTAACAAAATCTAATATGTATGTGGTTTATTAAAAAAAAATAAGTATATAAATGAAATAAATTTCTCAACAAATCTCACATATTCAGAATTAAATTGTAATGTTTCATTGTTACATGCAAAATATTTCAAAGATCATGTTAACAAAATCTGATATGTATGTGGTATATTAAAAAAAAGAAATAAGTATATAGAACGGCAGATTGCTTAAATTTCTTAATATATTTATGCTATATGTGTATTATGTGTATAATTTATCCCGACTACCTTATATTTCCTTTTGATGTTATATAGTATAATTCATATACATTATGTTTATTTCTTAGTGACAGCCGCTAACCTAAACCACTTGACAAATAGTGATATATTTTCATCTTAAAAGTATCATAGGCTGTTTGATACAGATTAAAAATCGTTTTTAAGATAATATATTTCCAATACAAGTATGTAATGGTCATTCATATCACACTTTACATTTCAGTTGTATAGTATAATTTTATTTATTTTTATAATTAATTTAATCTGCAAATCAAAAAATATAATTTATTCCAGACCTGCTATTAGATATTATATGGTTCCTAATAATTTTTAATTTCTTTGAAAAGGAATCTTCAGCACTCTTATTTCTATAGAATCGGCTGCATCTTACAGTCTTCCAATCTAGCTGTCAAGAGCACTTATAAATCCTACAGTCCGGAAAATCAATTCACGGCAAACCCCTTGAATCTCATTTTATTTCTCAATAGTTCCTTTGTCCCATGTCTGCGCAGTTAGTGTAATTTTAAAAAACTATTAAAATCAATTCTATCACGTTCCCTCATAATTGAATACGTGATTCGCAATCGTCGGATCCTATTTGTTATGGTTGTGTGAGTTTCTTAATAGTTTTCCACTTTGCATTTTATGTTAATCTGCATTCGTCCAGCCATTGTGCCAGAAATAATTGTGAAAATACCGCCGCGACATTAAAAATGCTTGTATAATTTTCGTATAATAAGGGTCAGTAAAATTTTTGTGGAATATCAAGGTTTACCATAAAAATGAATACTTCATACGTGATTTTAATGTCAGTTATTTTAAAGTCAAAAAATTAAGACCAATACATTAAGCATGTAGTAAAAATTAAAATAGGAAATACTTTCAGTGACAAACAGTGAACAGATAAACAGAGTACAGTGGAGTCATTTAAAATTATGAGTGTTTCCGCTTTAACAATTTTTAAGCATTTATCCGTCTAAGAATTTTCTAGGAAAACGGCGTTGGATTGGTAGCTCGTTTAACCATTGTTCAAACTAGAGCGAATCATATGTGCGTAGAATTCCTACGATAATGTAACACTTCCGAAAATATTTATTTGTTGCTATGCAATCAACAAAATTCTCATACAAAATAAATGAAAAAATGCAAATCATTATTTTTTGTAAATAACATATGCCCACAGATTTAACATGATTATTTTTATAGATCCGCACATTTAATAAAATATTATTAAGCAAAATAATATTTAAAATATGTTATATTTAATAATGAAATTCAGTATTAGCGAAAAGTTTCCCCCTAAAGTACTCGTAATAAAAGAGCATTACATGCAACATCTCTAACTTTTGAAAATCGCTATCCATATCCATCGTACCTATTTGAACAGATCTTTAGCCGGCTAGACCGCCACCATCCAAATAGGCTTTCTGGAAAGCAGCCAAGAAAAAGGAGCAGTAGCGAAGTATAATATGGCGCCATTCAGTTCTTCTAGGAATGGTTGGTATGGCCTAGAATACCTAGAAGCCAAAGGTCGTTGTATAAAATAATTGTATACTTAACTATCTTATTTTGTTACATATGAACCATATATGTATCTTAATATAACATTTCACCACAATTGTAATAATGAAAAAAGTGATTTTAAAGGAATTATTAAATCAATC
This sequence comes from Cecropterus dorantes dorantes, assembly GCA_018249915.1. NCBI lineage: Eukaryota > Metazoa > Arthropoda > Insecta > Lepidoptera > Hesperiidae > Cecropterus > Cecropterus dorantes. The sequence continues at coordinate 8,251 of DWLI01004795.1, forward strand.
TGATCATAAAAATAAGATACAAGTATACGAGTATATGTAGAGATGCAAGAACATTTGGCTGTGAAAGAAAGTTATAACTAATTATCTGAGATATATTTCAGTTAGTATGAACCCAAAGCTGACAATAACCACTTATTATCGGGTGGAATGTACTGGTTCGTTGTTTTCATTACACAAATAAAAAAATGAACGCAATAAAATACGTAATAAGCAATGTCTATTTATTATTATTTTATTACAAAAGGTTTTCTCACCAAAATTCCTCGGTTTCTTTTAAATTCTATTGAAAGCTTAAAACGAGTTTACGAGTAATATTAAGCAAATTAAATAACAGAACGCTCCGCAAAGTTTATCCGTTCCATTAGGTGTCTTTATTGAAGGGAATTGAAAAGAAATAAGAGTTACGCGAACCAAGTCGAACGGTTATATTGAAGATATTACAGAATTATTGTACATAAAAGTGTTCTTGTATTATAAGAAATCTAAGAATACAGACGTACTTAGACACTAAACATTTATGAGAGCTCAAGACTCGAAACTTTACTGCAGCTCGGTTTTATGTTATGAACACAAACGTGTTAGGAGTGTCTTATTTACGAATAATAAAAACAAGGAAGAGCAATGAATCTCTGGCCACTTCATCCCGTCTCTTTAATATTTTACGTGACCCCTAAAATTTGGGTAACATCGCATCTTGCGGCCGAGCATACTTTTCATTAAGCTCTGATTACCCGAGACACGACGCGGGGAAGATTCACGATGTTTTTGGTGAAGTGCAAAAGTTTTATGATGTTATGATTACTTGCATGAGCCGGGCGCGAACGTGACGACTCGTCTGTTCTCACTGTGATGATTAAATCTACTCTACGTAGATTCGTGGGTTATTTAAAGCTCGTATAATTCCTCATGATATTTCAACTAGAAAGGATTGTTTAAAGCTTATCGTATTATGCCTCATGGTACTTTAACGTTACATGAAATTAACAATATTAATAGTTAGTACAAGTACATATCTAAAGTTGGATCAATGTGAAGGTATATAGTATAATTGGCTTTTTCCCAGTGGAGAGAGATCAATGTTCGATTGTAAGACAATAAGGGTCATTTAGTTTAATATTATTGACTTAAATTACAATTTTTAATACGAAATTGTGAGTCATTTGTATCTCTCCAAAAAATGAAAATGACCATCTTTGTAATTATTCATCATTGGGGTACAAATGACGACTCTTAGGTACATGGTTTGTAACTTAAACTTAAGTTTAAGTTTTGAATTAAATTAATTGTATGGTGTTTAAAATACAAATAGCATAAAGTATATATTATAAATCGTTGTTCTGGCCTTTTTGGAAAATATAAACATATTCTAAACAAGATAATGGCATAAAAGTTTTCTCTTATCAACGTGTGTGTGAAATGTCCAATACAAATCCATTTTCTATCTCATTAGTATCTCTCCAAAAAATGGAGATGACCGTCTTTATTATTATTCATCATCATTTGCTAAGATGTAAATGGCGACTCTTAGGTACATGGTTTGTAACATAAACTTAAGTTTAAGTTTTAAAATTTAACGTTGAAGGAATAGTATGAAGTTAAAACAGCAAAAGCATATAACTAAGACACAAATAACAAAGTATAAATTATAAATCAGTGTTTTTTTCTCACAGCTGTTTTGGAAAATTTAAACACTTATTCACAATTCTAAACAAGATAATCGCATAAAAGTTTACTCTTATCATCGTGTGTGTGAAATGTACAATACAAATCCATTTTCTATCTCAAAGGATGAAGCGAGTTGCAACGCTGTGGTTGTCAAACGGGAACGTCTAACCGTCTTGAAACGTGTACAACAACGCGGTTTCGTATTTACCGCCTCAAGATGCATCTTGAATGCATTATCGCAATATTATGATTCGGATCTTCTGTTATCTATACTAATATATAAATCAGATGATGTGTGTCTGTGCGTTATTCAATCACGCAAGAACCACTGGTCCGATTTACATCAAATTTCGCATGAATGTAGCTTATTTGAGTGGTCAGTTAATAAGCTACTTTTAATTTCGCTATATAAAGATGGCAAATATTCTAGTGACGTCACTATACTCTTTGGTTTCAAACTTCCATATTTGAACTTTAAATAAAAAAGAACGCTAAAAATAACATTTTTTAGATGATATATACATATATAGGAGATTAACATTTAATTTTCAGTATTAACTCTATCACTCTCATGTACCTCTAATGGTTAGCGAGTAAAACCTACATTTTTTGTCACGTAGCGAGACACGGATACTTTAGCTAGTAAAGATTTTCACTC